>CAXKWD010000001.1:204929651-205149651 GCA_964059195.1 Ectobius pallidus | reverse complement strand
GCAGGATAATTGTACAACATTTTCAACAGAGTGCCAGTCCAAAGGCGGCCTGCGGGCCACATGCGGTCCGCGGAAAAAACAGAAGAAAACTATACAAATCCTATAGTTTCAAGTTGAAACAGCACAAATAAAAGTTAGCATCTAGTACAATATATTATGTACGACATTCTCTCCAGGTAAATTGGTTGTAAAAATTAAGCTAATGTCGTTACCACATCACATCGCATCCCCGAAGGATAAATAACCCAAATAAAGTCTGACAGGCAGTATAAATAATGCATAATAGTGTCCACCTAGTTAAGCACGTTGTAGAACAATGTTGTTATTAATAGACACTCGAATAATATAATATGACCTCTTAATTCTATCACCACTAGGACAAAATAAATGTAATAGGCTTATAATTATGTAATAAAATGCATGTGGTAAAATTATTTTGTTTTATACATAGGATTGCTACACTCGCCGTACACTACTGAAAATCCCCCAAACGGGACCGCCGGGGCGGAAGACAGGAGAGCTAACGAGGACCCATCCAAGGCGTAAGGCGTTGGACTTAAGCTCGTATAATTATGAAACGATCTGGAGCTTAGCTCAGAGATCGATTACAAAAATATAATGAAACAATAGCCGAAATTTTGATAGGTCATTGATTAAGCGAAAGGAAGCCATTATCATGTAAAGAATGCGTGACTCCATCTACGAGTTATGAATAAAAAATATGAATTTTCAGATTTCTTTAATAAAGAAAGAAAAAAATATTGTTATTTGTAGAGAAAATATTTTAACTGGACTGAATTCCTGTATACTTTTTATGTTTATCCCATTTTAAAGCGACTAGATCTACGATAAGAGCGCATAATAGACTAGGCCCTGAGATTTATGTATACTATTTGGCGTTTTGCTTTTCTCTGTTTCGTAATTTTTACTTTTTCGCATATAGGCCTACGTTTTCTGTGCTAACTTTTAACTCGTATAAATGCGAGAAAGTTTGTGCAACTTATTTTGCACCATTTATATCACTTGGGAAAGTGTTATATTGCATGTTCACAGGTACCTAACACAAATACAAAATTTTGTTTTCGTACGATTTTCCATTACAAGAGGCCGTATTGCAAAAAGCGCGTATTCACAGCGGGTGGTTTATAATTACTCTTCAGAGAATTTGTTGAAAAAGATGATTCAAATAAAAGTTTTAGCTCTTAGCATGAGCAACCCATGTGCAAATTTTGAAGAAAATCGTTAGAGACGGTTTCGAGAAAATCGCGAAAAACGAAAATTACTTCATGTAAAGTACCCTTGTAAATAAGAGAAACTTGTCAGCAATCTTCGCGTCTTATCTTCAGAAGGTACTTGACCCAATGACAAAATTTTGTTTTTATACGATTTTCAGTTCTGGACACAGACACACAGACATGTTTCCGAAAATAGTATTTTTGGATTCAGGGACCTCAAAACGTGTTTTTATGTAAAAAAACTCAACTTCAAATTTGGGGGTCGAAAACAATACTTCCTCTAAGTAGCATAAGCTACTAGTCTAGGAATATTTTATTCTATGGACTTTAAACACAGGTTCTAAACAGTTTTAACAATTTTTAGTAATATTTATGACTAATTTATTGTTTATAAAAGGTTTTATATTTCTAGACTAGTAGCTTATAGTTCCGATTACCAAAACAAAACACGATTTCAAGCAAATAGTTATTACAACAGACACAGCCAGTGTTCAGCTATTTTTCAACATATTCGCCACCGCAATTGATACATTTTTCATACCGTGGGACCAACTTTTGAATACCTGTGTCGTAGAAGTCTGCCGCCTAGGATTTGGATCACTGTGTGACAACCATCTTCGCCTCTCTGTCATTATTTGTCATTTCGTGAGGTGTAGGGAAAGATGGAAATCACTGGAAGCGAAGTCCGGGCTATAGGGTGGATATTTAAACACCTCCTGGCAAGTCTCCTGCAGAAGTTCGGCTGGGAAGGGTTTGAACTATCACCCTAAAGCCCGGACTTCGCTCCCAGTGCTTTCAATCTTTCTCTACACCTCAAGAAATGACAAGGAATGACAGAGAGGAGGAGAAGTTTGTCGCACAAGGGTTCAAATCCCAGGCAGCAGACTTGTACGACACAGGTATTGAAAGTTGGTTTCATGGTATGACAAATGTTTCAATTCCGTTGGCGAATATGTTGAAAAATAGCTGAACACTTGCTGCATCTATTGGAATGTATATGTCCGTGAAGTTGTGTTTTGTTTCTGTAAACGGCCCCAGGGAAACTTTCTTTGTTGACGTGCCTCGTATAAGTTAATTATAATAAAGTTTTATAATTTAAAAAAAAAATAACTTACTGAGCATAAGTGGAAATTATAAATTAAAAATAAATAACGCTCAATAGGAAAATGAAAATAATTGAAATTTATTTGATTTTCGTAAATTGATTATGCTTATTTTGATGGTAATTTCGTAGATTTTTCGTGCTTATTTGCTTGCTAAATTTACTGTTTTATTTTGCTTATAAATCCGGGCTCTATTTATAACATCAGGCACACCTTAATATATCAGGCAAATAAATTTAAAGCCCAACACATTAAACTATGCGAAACAGTATTAATTAGCTACAGTATCTACACGTGTAGTATTAATTACGATACTCTTGTTAACTATTAAAGTGAAAATTCGCTAAATATGGCTGTCCGTATTAACATAATGAACCACTGCAATCAAGAGTGCAAACTGTTGCCATGCGAAACAAATTATTAATTTCTAGGCAACGTAGTCATAATGAACGCCCCTGACTCTTAATGTAAACAACCCCTGCAACGTGCTTAATGAATAAAGCCATTAATATATAAATCGAGTTAACCCTGGGTTTATATTCAGAGGCAAATACAGTTGTTTAAAATTTTGTAATTTAATGGAATAATTTTTCAAGTTGATTAAACTAATCATGTAAAAAATAGATCAGCTACTCTGTTATAGATTATATTACAAATTGAATAAAAACAGTTAGGGTACTGACGATTATATCATTATTGTGGTTCTGCACTGAAATCTGATAGCCTATGTTTAATTTAAAAATAACAAAAACATCGTAATTTACCTTCAACCTCTCGAGTTTAGGTCACTGACTCTATTTTAACAACGCTGGAAACAGGATTAGACTTTCCGTAATGTATTTATTTTAGTACACGCTCTCTAAAATAGCTGCTTGTCGGACTGGTAACACGCCGAAAAATTGCATTTTAGCAACCTAGACTTCTAAAATTGCATAAAACTGCATTCAAAATGCAGTTTTATCGGCGGCGGACTTACGCTATAATCATGAAACGATCTGGAGCTTAGCTCAGAGATCGATTACAAAAATTGATATGTTATGAGGAGTAATGTTAACTGACTGTATTGATTAAGCGAAAGGAAGCCATTATCATGTAAAGAATGCGAGACTTCTTCTACGAGTTATGAAAAAAGAATATGAATTATCATATTTCTTTAATAAAGATAGAAAATTTTGTTGCTATTTGTAGACAAAATATGTTAACTAGACTGAATTCCTGTATTTATTTTTATTTTTATCCCATTTTAAAGCGATTGGGTCTACGATTAGAACACATAATAGACCAGGTAATCGTGGCAATCTATAAACAAAATACGGATGGCATTGACTAGTCACACCAACTTTAACATGGATTTAAGCATAATTATATTTGGTCATAAAACAACAAATTTAAGGCAACCCATTTTTTTACTACCATAAAGAAACAGAATCCCAAACGATGTGCAGATTGCACTTCCGATCATTATGCCATCAAATATTACAGTTTTTGGAAGACTCAGGACTTCTCAGTGAAATCTAAATGTGTAATAATTTAATCTATTTCAATGTTTTCTCTTTTGTGTAAACCAATGTCACGTATTTATTTTTTGTACATAATTTGTAAGTCGCGATAGGCCTATAACCTCCTAGGTTAAAGCGACTATAAATACCATACAAATTAATAATAACCAGACCTGGGATTTTAAGGCAAATGCCTATTTTGTTCCTTATGAAATACCATGACAATTTTTTTAATGTGTGGAAGTTTCATGATAAATCACTTATATTTATAGAGTTTTATAGTGCCCTAAAATGCCTATTTGGACATTTTGAGCCTATTTTACTATTTTAGTGCCTACAATGATTATTTTGTACATTTAAAATAAAATTCAACTTCTGTAATTTTTACAATCTTATAATGGACATCCCTCAATGAAAAGCAGAACAGCAGAGGTGGGTTTTTCACAGAAACATAATTATTCCAAACAAACGACGCTAAAGGAATGCTGACTGACGGGGGGAGGGGGAAGGACTGCTGTGTTAAGTCACCAGTGAAAGAACATCTGTTTAAGTGAATATAGTTCGCAATGCCTAATTTTGCAGTTAATTCTGTTAAGATTAGGTATACCACGTTTCTTGCAGTAAAAAAAGAACATGTTACAGTTTAAGTGTATACTGTAGTATTTTAATGTCAATTATCTATCTATTTACACATGTTTAAAGCATATTTTAAGTGCCTATTTTCTCTTTTAAAAGTCTATTTACTTGTTTTAAAAGCCTATTTTAGGTGCCTAAAACTAATTTTTTTAGAGCCTAAAATCCCAGGTCTAATAAAAAAATCCAACAGAACTGGAGAAAGCATATCTTACTCTATGTGATGAAGGTAGGGGTTTAATGCTGACGTAATATAATATGCTGCAAGAGGGGATCAGATAGAGTGCGAACAGCTGCCCCGGGAACTTGGGGCTCATTATAGCTCCCATGTGATCCTGTCCGGGTCCTTGACCCATGGAAATCCCATGGAGAGAGGCTTGAGCCTAGCGGCTTGAGAGCATCCAGGCGTACTCCAAGGCTCTCCTCCGCGTCATATATCACTATCCTAAAACTATGAATCTAAAGTGTGAAAGTGTCATGTGTTTCATCTACCACTATAGAGCTGCATTTTCATAAATTAAACGTTGATGAATTTCATTCTTCTTTCCTCTAGTGCTGATGAATATGACATTTATTTATGGCATTTTTCTCAGCCTTGACGCACTATACCCTTAGCAAACAAGGATGGCGTGTGGGGCCAGGTAGGTTCCTGCACCCGCAAGCACCTAGAAAAACCATCGTATTACGGAAGAGGCGACCATTCCCTCAAAATCAAGGGTAGAAGGTATAGAACAGACGTAGGGAAGTTTTCATTTGTAAATAGAACCATTGAGGAATGGAATGAATAGTCTGTAGCAGCTTTTCAGGGAAACCCCCCCTCCCTGAAGAAATTTAAGAATAACTAAAGGTCTTCTTTGTGTATTAAGTAATGCTACCTTCTTGTCTAATGGTTCTTGTTTATGAAATGTTAATCGTTCATGTGATGTTACTCGTTAATGTGTAAATATTTTAGTCTTAGTTGTAGTATTATAGTATTAGGAAACGCTGCCACCGGGTAACCCAATTGCAATGAATAAATTACATACATACATACATTATACAGGGGAATAGGACCGACCGTAATTTCCGTTCCATGTCATCTAGTCTACTTCAATCGATAAATCTTAGATTTTTTTAATATGTCATTTATCTTAAAATATTTGTTATGTATCAATTCTACACATAATTACAAGAAAAATGACACCAAACAATGTATAATATACTTTAATAGGAACATAGAACTTGAAAGCAGTTTTCTCGTAACTTTTAATTATGCATTATGTACTAAAGTAAATTATACATTGCTTGGTGTAATTTTCCTTGTTATTATGTGTAGAATTAATATATAACAAACATTTTAAGATAAAATGACATATTGAAAAAATCTAAGATTGACTGATTTAAGTAGACTAAGTGACTCATGGGGCGGAAATAACGGTCGGCCCTAAACCCCTGTGCTTATAAATGTGAAGGTGCTTGCGGGTGAAGGTACCTACCTGTCCCCACACGCCATCCTTGTTTGCTAAGGATATAGTAACTTAATGGATATTGGTAACATAGGATGCTGTCAAAGAGTCTACTAAAACAATTTATAGTAACCTACTATATTTTATATATCATGACTATTTGACCGCCGGCGTGGTCTGTCGGTCCGGGTTCGATCCTCGGAATTTTCTGATGTAGGCAGGTCTGGAACGGGGTGCACTCAGCCTCGTGATTCAAATTGAGGCGCTACCAATTTCCAGTCATGGAAACCACCATTAACGGCTGTGGGTGTCGGTATGCTGACCACATGCCCCAATCCTGCCACCTGCCTATGATACATGACGCAGCGGTCGGGTGGTAGGCGTTGTCCTTTCAGGGATGTAGCTCCATGGAGTTTGAATCGTGACTATTAAAAACTTGTACAATTATCTTATTGCCACCCATAATGCCGAGCGGATGTTTTTAATAAAATAATCATTTCCAAATCATTGTATTAATTGTTTTCTGTGCAGTCCGCCATAGACGTACAATTTGAGTGCGAAATCGACTCACGCTATTCAAGGGTAAGGATTTTTGTTGTTAGGAGAGAACGACCAAGTCCAACATTCGTAACCAAATTACTTCATCTCGTATGCTTTGGGAAATGAAACAGACAATTAAATTTTGTAAAGATAATGGGTTTAAAGTAATAATTCCGGATTTGTAATATTGTTTCGTAAGATGTAAAGGCAGGATTAAATTAGAGAGAAAAATCAGATAAAAGCACTTTCCAGCACGACATTTCAAAATCAGCCTAGTTCAGTAGATATTAAAAACGAACGTATCTCTTATTATGCCTACACCACTTCTGTTGAGTGCAGGTGAAGCAATGTTACGCGATTAAATTACAAGCAGTGCAAAGAGAAGATGTATTTGTAGGCCTATATCTGTTTTCTTTTTCATATATACGGTGAACTGAAATCTTTTTGTATTTTTCTTTTGATATTTTTTTATATCTTTCCTAAATTACATACTATGTTGCATACTTTATTAAAATGAAATTAGTTTCCGTTTCCTTTGTTTTATACTTTAAAAAGTTAACACTGTATACGAGTTGGTGGAGAATATAAATACAAATGCAAAAATAAAAATCCTTTTAGGCAGGCCTACAGGCTGAGGTAGATTTATTGTCGCTACGCAGCACTCTTCTTCTTTAGCCTTGGCATGACAAACCCACAATAATAACTGCAAAAAAGAGGAAAGAGCACTTTTGCAAACATTCAAATCTCGCCTTATATGAGAGCTACCGGTATCAAGAAACTAGTTATTAATTTGTAGAGTACTCATTAAGAGCTTTTCAACGATACTCCACAAAACGTGGTTTAAAACTTTTCGAATTTCCATCCCCCCACCTACCACCCCCACTCGTACCCACGAAAACCCTGAATCGTTGGTGTCACTGTGAACTCCATAGGGAGTACTCTAATTTATTCAAACAAAGTTTCCCTCTATACTTCATAAAGGCCTAGATATAATGTTTTTTTTTAAATTTCAACCCCTTCCCCCGACCCTCTCCCTTGGGTCAATTTTGCTCATTAAAGAACTTATCTGAACTACTGGGCCTAGAAATAACATAATAAAATTTGGTTCAAATATCTTCAAAATTACGGCCGCTAGCGTGTAAAGATATATATATATATATATAAATACATATATTTTTTAAAAAAATGGAACGGGCGGTGGTTTCGTACTTAGAGAGGCATGAAACGTAAAGATATGAAAGAATTTTTCGATAGTCATGGCATGGTATCGATCGCAATAGAAAGGTTTCCGGAATTTAAAATCATCTAATTAACTTAGATGTTTTAAAATAGGGGTGTCCACCTTGATATTATATAAGGACCTCTTTTCCATCCATAGTAGGCCTAGGCCTATAGACCAACATTTTTTTTACGTAAGAAATATAAAATCTATATTACTTAATAAGGAGACTTCCATTGTGCCAAAGTATAACTGGAACCAATAGAACATAGTGGGCCATGAGTCATGGCCACTACTTCTTTTTCTCAAAGTAAAGTGATGAGATGTTGTATGTTATGGGAAAGCGTGGCATCTCTAGTATATTATCAGATCATTCGGTTGCATTGTGATGTACGGTTATACGAATAGAGGCGATGGTAATTCTGTTGTGAATCACATCGCCGTGCAGAATGGATACGACAAGATCTGAACAGCATTCATGCGTCAAAATAGTCGCACTCCGAGAGAGATATGCCAGAGAACACTACAAGGAGCTGATGGAAGCTTTGGGGAATAATGGCCATCCGTACCGAAAACTAAGGGATCATGGAGTGGACATATGTGCTCTCATGCTTCCTACTACTGCAATACATTACATTGGCACAATGCAGTCGCGTATGAATGTTTATGGGTGTCTGTTTCCTTCAGTATCCTACATGTAGTGCCCGTAATCTGCATTATACAATACATTCCATACCCGACATCTTTATTTCTATAATTCAAAATTATCCCACATTTCCAAAAGAGAAAATATGTCCCATCCCACGTATAAATATGAACAGTGCTTTCACTTATAATTAGATTCATATGGTAGAGTACTATACTATTGGTAAAATATAATTAGACTTTTGTAGGAATAAATGCTAATATATTGAAATTATCTCTCTCCCTTTTAGGATTTAAGCGACCCAAGCCGCCCGGGCCTCATAGGGCCGCGGCCTGTTGGGAGAGGAATAAACTGTGGATCACAACACACACATACTTTGTTTAAGAGACAAGGACATGGAGGGTCTCCCCGGATGAGTGATCAGCCCAATGCCGGGGCCATCTCCGAGACAACACGAACACATAGGACGAGACACACCATTCACACACACACGCTCACTCCAAACAAGGCGATGGGATGAAGATGATAATGACGGCTAAATGATATCTGGGGACCACAAGGGCGTAAAGTTACCTGACATTTGTCTCACAGGTGATGAAAAACCCCGGAAAACCCCCCACCTATGTGACTTGTCCCGACCAGGATTTTTACCCGGGCCCGTTGCGTGAGAGGAGCGAACGCATACCCTACGCCAGGGGTTCTCAAAGTGTGGTCCGCGGGAGATTTTTGAATATTGAAGTAGATTTAAGGCTGAAACTTTCAAAAATAAAACCCAATATTTCAGAGATTGTCAAAAGCAAAAGACAACACCATCCTTCTCACTGAAATTAGTGGTATTTTACTATATAACTGTTCCATTGATAATTTGTTATAATTAATACTAAGAGTCCTGTCGTTTTGCAATTGAATTCAATGTTAGAAATTAAAAAATATATCAAAACAAACAGACTGCTTTCTTTTTCTATCCTATAGCTTTTAGTTTTGAATTAAATATATTTCAAATGGTAATTACTAAAAAATTAGTAAAAATAGTAAAGGGTCATTTTTAGGGGTCCGAAATGACAACATTAATAATAATTAAAGGGGTCCTCGAGTAAAGGATGTTCGAGAACCCCTGCCATACGCCACAGCGGTGGACTATTTCTATAATTCAAAATTGTAAAATGGTCCCACATTTTCAAAAGATAAAATATGACCCATCTCACGTATAAATATGAACAGTGCTTTCATTTATAATTAGATTCATATGGTAGAGTACTATACTTTTGGTAAAATCTAATTAGACTTTTGTAGGAATAAATGCTAATATATTGAAATTATAATTATAAATAAAAGTGTTTGTACGGTATGTCACAATTTCAAGAAAGGTATTTACATCAAAGAGAATAATAACGAACTAATGAATAAATTGAAAATAACAGCACTGAACAAAACCCACATCCTTTTCAACGAGAACACAAGAGCGTTTTTCAGCATGTTATTAGCACTTGAAAATGCAATCACAATTCAAACATGGCTAGATAGACATATAGATCATAAAGTTAATTACAAATGAGTGGACCTGTAGTTCTGTAATTACATTCCATAAACCCGCCCCTCCCTCTGCAGACGATCAGGGTCAATTAATTCACTCTGTAACATCATCCATTGACGCCGATGTTTTCAATCCGACTAGTAGGTAAGCTTACAAAACTCGTCGACGAAGATTTAACTCATCTCTATAGCTTTATGAATATAAAAAAGTGTGCGTGGAACGCCACGCGACAGAAGAGAAACTTGTTTTAATTATTTGATTTTTTAAATTTTTTATTTTCGATTTTTAAATTTTGAATTCTTGTATTTTTTAAACTTTGGATAAGCCTAATCATTCAGTTGATTGCTTTCTGTGCAGTCCGTTCCGTCACACCTCACTAATTTCGTGACGATTTTGAGCGTTACATTAATTTCGTGACGATTTTTGAGCGTTACACAAGCTCTCGATATACCCCTAACGCGGCTAAAGAAGTTTCACTTCAAAAATTAAAATATTGTCTTTGGCGCTGCCTCTCTGAAGGGATAGGATCTACCACCCGACCGCTGCGTCATCTACCACAGGCAGGTGGGAGGATTGGGGGGGGCATGTGGTCAGCATGCCGACACTCACGGCCGTTAATGGTGGTTTTCATGACCGGAGCCGCTACTTCTCAACCAAGTAGCTCCTCAATTTCAATCATGAGGCTGAGTGCACCCCTGCCAGACCTCCCTACCTCAGAAAAATCCGGAGGTACCGGTGATCGAACCCGGGCCGACGGATCTGTAGTCAGCGACGCTAACCACAAGACCACGCCGGCGGTCAAAAGTCCTCTTTATCCCCTAGTTTTTTCAGCAAAAGTCCTCCCTACCCCTTTTTAGGTCCTTCTGTCTTATTTAGCCCTTTTTAGATTCTATAAGAATCATATATTCGGAAGCAAGGGACTTGAAACGGAAAAATATGTTTAAATGTTCTAATTAGGAAGCTGGGGAAAAAATAGGCTAAAACTTTAAAATCCGGGCCCGTTTCACAATTCATGAATGTCGCGATGACTTACTGAAGTTAAACGGGCAATAAATAAATAAATACCGTATTTTACGGACAATAAGACGCTCCGGACCATAAGACGCATCTTGATTTTAGAATGTAAATTTAAAGGGGAAAAAATGTAATTCTAAATGATCCTAAATTAATTTTTTTACAGGGAATAATATACTTCATTTTATAAACAAATTATAACCTTGTACAATGGAATCAGTGTAAATCACCTCTAAGTTAAAACCTGTTTTGTATTAAAATCTCTTCTGTACAGATTGCATCGCACAAATTTTAACTACTGAACTAAGCTCATGTAAGGCTGAAAATACTTTCCACTCTCTAACCCTCAGTTCAGCATACGGTAACTGTAACGGGACAAGGCTGTTTAGAGGTCATTGCCTTCATTTAAACCACCCGGTGGAGACAACTCCTTTCATATAAAATAACTCAACAGTGCTTTCTTTACGCATTGTATACCTGGCTTCCAACTACCCTCATTTAACCATTGTGACAAGTGCAATGATGTACCAAAATTCGTGCCAAAATTTGTAACTATCTTATTTTTTACAACACCTTGTTTATAACTATGGTATTCCAGCAATATTTACCATAATTTTAATTTTTTTAGTGTACTTCTGACCATTAGACGCACTCAACTTTCAAGGCTCTGTTTTCAAGGTAAAAAAGTCTTATGGTCCGTAAAATACGGTATACCTTCTACACCTAATAGAACTTATGTCACAGGTAGAGAAAGTAGAAATATATTACGTATTAAAACAGCAAGACGGGCAGACGACACGCTTCCACTTATACGGATGAAGTAGTTCTCCATCTCATAAACATTTAGTACCCCTATTAACAGGAACAGAAGAACAAATGCCATTATCCACGCGGCCAGCATAACAAAAGAAAGTCATGTAGAGGTCTCTGCAGGGCGTCCTACAGACTTCCTCTGCAGAGTCATTCCCAATTAACTGAGGAGATTAATGGAAAATGGCTTGGAACTTCAGCTACTAACATCTACATTAACGAAGAACGTATTAAACATTGATAGAAAACTGTAGGGGGCGCCGGTATTACGATAGAACGAGACAAGGTAATTTTACAGAAGTCCATTGAGTTATAAATGCCATATTACACGCTTATTAGCCGTGAATAGACCTAATTTGCCAACCCTAATAGATTAAAATGTATTTAAAAGTCACCACTGTGATTCGGAAGAACTCAATTCCCTTCCCCTTTCCTGATTTCACACCAGGCAATTTTGTGTCCTGAAGGGTGGCGAACAATAGCTTAGTAGTTTTACACAAGAGCAGAATTAAAACAAAAAGCGGCGTAAATGAAAAGTAAAATTGGTTTGCGTTAAATATTTTGTTTACTTTTTTTAATAATCGTATGTTACTCTTAATAATATATATAATTTAATTTAGTCATCATCCCTTTTCTCACCTTTTACAAAACTTATTTACAACCATGACATACGCGTACATAGGCTAATACAAGTTACATGCTCAAACTAAATAAATATTTTAGAGAGATGGGAACTCATACTTATTTTAACCTTCAAATGCATGAGGCACAATTTCTCACACAATATACAAACCCGTGCCGGACCGCATAGAAAACAGTTCGCACAATGATTACGCTCACAGTTCATTTCTTGTACCTTATTCTGAAATTTAAATTTCCGATCAACTATTGTATCCCACATGATACTAGCCTACATTATAATTTAAGGGTTAATAAAAACTGTTCTTAAGGGCAAACAACATAGAGTTACCTTCCCGCACTTGATTTGAAGGACAAAAATTATAAATTCGGATCATTTAAGAAAAATGGATGTATCTTGTTTGTAAAGTAAATATGAATTATTGTATTTTGAATTTGCGACAGGATCTAAGAGTTAAAGCATTTCCCAATAAATGTCTCTTACATCGCATCACAAAAAATATAATAATAGTAATAATAATAATAATAATAATAGTAGTAATAATAATAATAATAATAATAATAATAATAGTAATAATAAAAAATATAAGATTTTTTGAAATTGTAGCATGTTTAAAATATAAGACGTTTATATTGTGATACGAAATGTATATGGCATATTTTGTATTTAAAGTGTGATTTAGTATTGAAACGTATTAAATATTTAATAATATTTGATAATAAATATATGTAAAACACTGTACTGTATAATAATGCAAATAAAATTAACTATTAAAATTTTGTTTGTTTTGTTAAATTCTCCAAGGAGTGCCAACCTGGCAAACTGTATTCTTCCTATAGGGCAAAAAAAAATAAAAAATTGTAGGCAACCCCCGCCAAGTTTTGATATACAGGGTGTTAATGAATAACACCAAAATATTTTACCTATATATAGAGGGGACATAGACAAGCAACTTTTATTAGGAGATTTTTGCTCTATGACGTAAAATGGGTATTAGGAGATTTTTGCTCTATGGCGTAAAATGGGTATGCTATAGAGCATTAAAATCATTATAATTTGGTGCTCATAAGTCAATAATTATGCGAAATAGGGTTAACATTATCATTAAATTCATTTCATATCTTCCTAATGATCCATAAAAACCTGATTCTTAATCAATCATCCACAGCTATTACATAATTTAGAGGTTTCATAATCTGCAAAATTTACAGACTAATTACATGACTGGTCGCCACTGCATTAGTCTTTTTTTTATGACTACAGTGTTAACAACGAAGTTCCTTTGTTTTGCATTTTTTTTTCTTTCTAATTTTAGAAGTCAGTGGCGGCCGTGCCCTGGGATGTTTTATGCTGTAACAAGAAAAATTGAATCCATAGAGCAAAAATCTCCTAATAAAAGTTGCTTACCTATGTCTCCTCTATAGACAGGTAAAATATTTCGGTGTTATTCATTAACACCCTGTATAATTAGATTTATATTTAATCTACTATACCTTCTAAACAAGAGCTTTGATCATATAGGGGCATACCTTACATTTTAAATGCTAAATTAGAAATAGTATTTTCTGTTGGTTTTATTTGTTTTTACTTGTACTAAATGTGAAATAATGTAAGTAATGTAATGTAATAAGTAATAATAATAATAATAATAATATAAAATAAATACTGTAAATAAAAAAATTCGCCGAATGGAGAAAGTGGAAGGAAATACAGCGCAATATTTTATGAAATACCTGTACATGTTCCATTTCAATTTCTGTTTACTGACATCATACAGAAACAAATGGAAAGTGTCCATAAAAAGAGCACAGTCACACGATAACAGATGTAGGTCAAAACCCAAAGCATCATCTAACATAAAGAGAGAGGAGTAAAGATGAGACACAAAAGAGATCGCGCGAGATTGCCTGCAGCGTCCTCGGAGCTCTAATCTGATAAATTGCGTAAGCGAACCCGGCATTACTCATTTCCTGAAGAAGATTTTCCACCAAAGAACCGAGAATTAATTTTTCCTCTCCTACTCCTGTAACTAGACAACCTACCTACCACAAAAACGCTAAAAGTGTTTTGCTGGTTTGCTACCGTGTTATTAGAAAGAATATCCTAAAGCAGCTAGTTTGATAAGTATGTTACGTATTGCTAAGTTGAATCATGGTAGTACGCTTAGTATAATTTGTGTATGAATTTATTTAATAATAATAATAATAATAATAATAATAATAATAATAATAATAATAATAATAATAAAAAGACTCTAAAGTAAATTTTAAAAGCATGTAAAATTCACAGAACAAGGTGTAAGAAATAAACTGTGAGCTTATGCTTATTCATTCCGTTACCTATTTTCTTTACAGTCCGCCATGCATTTATAAAGTGAAAAGTTTAGTTTCGCCCATTTAAGGAGGCCTATATTAAAATTACACGGTGCCTGTGAATTAAGGCTAGTTTACACGATGAAATTAGGTTTCGTAACTGAGTTTCGCAACTGTTTTTTACTTGAATCCGCAAGCGCAAGATGTACTGGCGACAATGAGTTACGAAACTACGCAGTTTCGGCTGATTCCAACTTTTCACGAAACTGTAATCGTAATTTTGAGATTATACGCTTATTTACCTTGTTCGCGTTTCGTAAAATGAAATGGGGAAGTGAGGAAATTGTGAAATGACTGTATTCATACGTGTTTCAAACATTTATATGGGATTTTAATAACTTGAACTTCAGAAATAACATGATATGTGTGGTTGCATTGGAAAGCATAGGCGTACCGAGGGGGGGGGGTTTGGGGGTTTGAACCCCCCTCCATTGATTAAAAAAAGGAAAATTGTATAATTTTTTAAGTCTGCCCATAAATTACTTAAAACAAGTATAAAGCGCGGGAAGCTTAAAACTCGTTATTTTGTGTCTTAATTTTTAAAAATTTCCGGGGGGATCCCCGGAAGCTTTAAACTCGTTATTTTGCATCTTAATTTTTAAAATTTTCCGGGGAAAGACCCCCGAAAGCCTAAAACTCGTTATTTTGCATCTTAATTTTTTTAATTTTACGGGGGAGGACCCCCGAAAGCTTAAAACTCGTTATTTTGCATCTTAATTTTTTAAATTTTCCGGGGGAGGGCCCCCGGACCCCCCTCTCCCTCGGATGTTATAACCCCCCCATATGGTCGGCCTGCTTACGCCTATGTTGGAAAGAAAATGTGTGTAATTAGTTTCACGAAATCACTTTCATGAAAGTGGTTACGAAACCTAGTGTAAACTAGCCTTAACTCACTATAATTAAATAAAACATTAAGAGCAAAATAATTAAAACATATTTAAAACGAATAATAATTATAACGAAGCAGCTAAAAATCAGCCTATGGAGTGCATTCCACGATTATATGGGGAAAACGACCTCAGATTCGAGTTCCCTGGCCCAGAAAATCCCTTCATAGTGAGTTCCGTCCAAATGGATCAATGTTTGCCTATTTAGGCCTACGTTCATTATCGCTCTTCCGCCTATTTCAGATGTCTGCGTGCCTTGACAGTATAAACAAATAAATCGACAAGGGAATGAGCTCACAAATTTATTTTATAGTAAAATTCAGCCGGCCTTAGGCCAATTTTGCTGAATTATTTAGCTTGTTTAGAGTTTTGTATTCCTTGTTTTCCATTTTTCCTTATTACACACAAACGCTCACGCCCGAGGCAGGACTCGAACCCACCGCCTCCTTCACCACGGATCTGAGGAAGCCTTAGGTACCACGGCTAAGGAGACCGACAGAATCGAAGCATCTAATAATTCTATGCGATATTTAAAAAAAAAAAATCGCGTTGCATTTATTTCCAAGTTCTGACAAAAAACGGGAAAGCCACCTGATACTGACTTCACAAATGAAATGTATTACAGTAGAGCCTCGGTAATTCGAGCCCGGGTATTTCGAGGTTACGTGTAATTCGAGCTGGTCTTAAGAATATTAAAATTTTCCATAAAACTAGAGTGAAATCCCGTTTTTATACGGTGTCCGCATGTAAGTTTTACGCACTTCCGAATGTGTTAGATTTTGAGCTTTCTTTCAGTTTTTCCATGTACAAAAATGCAAGTAAAACTGTCCCACTTGGGTTTTCGTTCATAATATACGGTACAGAAATAACCTTGGCTTCAGACTTCTAATGCATTTCTATTACAGATTGACAGAAACCGTTAGGTTCGATCTTTCTTTGTCGGGACCTCGTGTCAATCAATTGTAGCCTACAGTGCATACCATCCTTTCCGAAAAGAATACTGTACTGTTACTGTAATCCCTACTCAGCGACAATGGTAATTAAAAGTGTTTTCCTAAATTTAGTATCACCGCTTTCCCGTTCCACTCCATTAAGGGTCAGACAATGACTTAATCCTTAAAGGATGCCGATGTAGCAAAGTGGAAATGTTTGTCAATATACATACAGGCGTAATACAGGTATGTAGGCCTACTACATTCTTTATTTATTTACTTTTAAAACCACTATTGTGCTCATTAAAAATTTATTTATGATTTACCCATTGATTTAGTGATATTTCCGTAAAATCCGAGTTTTTTGTAATTCGAGGTAGCCTCAGCCCCAATTAGCTCGAATTATCGGGGTTCTACTGTACTGAAAACTGATGTTTCGATAGCGCTAAAAATTCACGTTTTCTGCCAGTTTTTTACTCATAACTCGCGAACTAAAGCGATAATTAAAAATCCGGCTTCGAGGTGCATTCGGCCACCTGAAGGGTTTAAAATGTAACATCTCTGCAGGCAGTAGATTTCGCTGAGCATCACACAGATAGACAGACAGACAGACAGACAAGCACTCACTTTTATTATTAACGATTTCAAAGGATCAAAATGCTATAGTAACTTATATTGTAATTTTTTCTACGCTGCTCCAGGAAATTTTTGAACATATGAATAATAAATCAAAGATCCAAAATTTAAAAATCCAAAATCCAAAACTTCAAAATTAAAAAATCCAAAATTAAAAAAAAAGTTAAAAAATCGACCAATAGAAATGAGGAGACTTCGATCAAGAAATTCGTATCTCGGAAAATGAAAGAATTGTAGAAAAGAATTTTTAAATGTGAAATTCCGGATTATGGAAATCTTTTGAAAAAAATTGTAAATTACATTAGTTACATTAATAAAACAGCATTTTAATTTTCCAGAAAATTTGGAAATTTTCATTGAAAACCGCGGGTATTTTCATTTACCGCGTATACCTTAAAATATGTTATAATTTTATTCACTCGCTGTGCGTGCATAATAATAATTGCGTCACACAGCAATCCTCATGTGAAGAGAGTGTCAAATTAAAAATTCACAGAGATCCTAGCAGTGGGTGTTGCCGCCGGTAAACCTGTTGTTTATTTACAAAGAGGACTTGGAAATGTGAAAAACATGTAACAATTTGTAGGCAGAGGCACTTCACTGCTACATGAGCTACATGATTGCGTACATCGCCATGGATATGCTGGTGCAAATGGAAAAACTATGTATCTCACACAGTATGGCGAATATAAGTTATAATATAGACTAGTAGCATACTGCACGTCTTTCCCAATATGAAAAATAGCTATGGAAATAATTTACATAGAAACGTTTTTAAAAACTAATCCAGTTTTGATGTACCTGTGTTGGTAGGCCTATCTTATATTGTGGCCTATACTCCAACTCCAATTAACTCCAATTAACCGAACTCCACCTATCTGTATCGCTTTGAGGTCGTATTTAAGTGGTTTTTGTAGTACAGGGCATTTCGCCGATTATTTGCGAAAAAGCTATACTTTTAGCCGACAAAATTGACAGTTTTTCAGAAAAACAACTGACTCTGACCTATCTTTTCTCTTTTTCTGTAATCATCAGTTTTACAACTGGTTTGATGCAATTCTCCAGTTCTTCCTACCTATCTTGAGCCAGTCTCTTCATGTCTACATATTTTTTACAACCAAAATCGTCCATAATCTGTTTTGCATAGCCTATTCTAATCGTGGTCTTCCCTTACAATTTTTCCCCTCTGTTGTTCCTTCTAATATAGTGTTGACCAAGCCTGGATGCCTCATAATGTGTCCCACTAGTCTGGCCCTTCTTCTAATGAGTGTCGTCCATAGACTTCTTTGCTCCTCTATTCTTTCTAAGACCAGGGCCGTAGCAAGGTCCTTCTGCGCCCTTGGCGAGTTTGACAAATCTGCTGGGAGGTCTGAACAATTTTTTTAAATTTCTGTAAAATTTTTATTATATTAATATAAAAACACTGTTATTATCAAAGAAAACCTGAACCTCAATTTGAAAATGAACTAAGTGTTGGACTTTCAAGGTACTTAGCCTTATTTTCAGACAATTGAACTACTTAACAAAGCATTAAATAATAAAATCTAGTATCAAAAGTAAATTACATAACAGACCTGAGGCCTACTAAAATGTTTAACACATTAATATAGGTAAAAGTTTCTTTTTCAAATAGTTGAACCACTTTCATCTCAATAATAACGTAGATTTTAATTTTTATTGTTATATCGTTCCATACTGTTCATGATTTATGTTATACTCTGTCAATAAAAAACGTGCATGACTGATTTTTGATTGTAGACAATCGGCATAATACTACAGATAGTTCACGTGCAGTAATTTTTAATGACCTGAAAGATTTCTTCCATTAACGGGGAATGTTTATTGCTTGATAAATTGCACCAGTCTAAATAAAGGAGGGATTTTTCATGGTTAATTTTGCGCCCTTTCTGTACCTGCTCCCTTGGCGGGGGCCCATCTCGCCACCGCCTAGCTACGGCCCTGTCTAAGACCTCTTCGTTATATATTCTGTCAGTCCACTTGATTTTCAACATTCGTCTATAGCACCACATCTCAAAAGCTCTATTGCAGCCTAATACACTGCTGTAAAATTTAATTTTAAATAAATTTTCCTTTTCTCATGATTTATCCAATTATTCGGATATATGACTATCCGGATCGGGTTCGGTCTCAATTAAGCAGATAACGGGAGTTCTGCTGGAGTTGGTTAGCAATTTCCTCCACCCCTTTGGGTACGTTTTTAAAGTCATCCTAAATCCATCGGTGGAAAAGTTCGATTAATGCCGAACACTTCAATTATTTTTGTGACGAGTTCCTGATCCTGATGTCAAGTCATATTTTTATTGATGCTTTATAGACATTGTCAACTTGTAGATAGATCCTTATCACGGTCTCTAGATTACAGAAATACATTTTTATTAGGTAATGTTTTGTTATTTTATGCCATTTTGTATTTTTAGGACATTTATTTCAATTTTACGTCAGTATTTTGTCATATTCGTGTAATTTGCTTCCACATTTAGTCATTTTCATGCATTTACATTGAGCATATTAACTTTTTTAAATTAATTAATTAATAGGTTACTATAATGCAACATTTTGTAGGGTCCACTTTAAAATCAATTTTTTTATTTTTCTTCTCAGATGCTCCAAAGTTTTTCCTTTCTGCATTTACACTTTTTACAATTATGTATAAATCAGTCTACCCTATAACTGTGCGTGTGCAATAATAATTACATAAATAAAATATCAGTTTTAGGTCATTCTTTATAATTATTAAGTCATTTTCTTTAAAATTTAGGGTCATTTTATAGGTCATTTTTCAAACAATTTTAGGCCATCAGAGCCCGGGCCTTGCTGATTACTGTTGACTTTTCGAACAGGTTGATGGATTTTGGCGGGAGTATTGGAGTTGCGTAATAATTATTGAGCCATGGAATTGCAATAGACTCAAGCGTCAAGATATAAAATATTGTAAATATGTTAAGAATTAAAATTTTTAATGTTTACAACTTATTAAAGGCTGAACATAACCCATACCAAAGAGAACACATGCAAAGTTTCTTTAATTTTAAGTTCTTTGTGAAAACACTGTTGTTTATTTTTTAAGTACCAATTTTGGCGCGTAAAATAATCATTACAGTGTCTAAACATCCGAGGTATAGTTAATAAGTGCACTCCAGTGAAGTTTAAATGCTGATAAATGTGATATCACTGTAACAATGCTTTATTATTTTCAAGGTAAAAAAGTGTATGTATAGGAAATAGCATATTGCGATACAAGTGCCGTAAGCGATGCATATGGATAGAGGAATGAGTTTGAAAAAACGAGGCGCTCGCGTCGAGTTTTTTTCAATTTTCCGAGATCCGTTATGCGCTTACGGCACGAGTATTGCATGCTATTTTTTGCACGATGATTATTTATATCAATTTAATTATATTAATTGTGATATTACCTGAAAATATTATGTATATACATTCTTGAAGATACAGTAGATGTTTATTTCAGAAAGTGATTCGCATGTGTTTGTTGTTATGCGAACCGAATATTGGTCCTGGGGGGCCTTGTCCATAAAGGCTTGTATTATGATGTGCCGTAAGTAAATTCTTACCGCACGGAAACTCTTAACGCACACAGCAACAAGATTGCGTGTGGGAATGTCAACTTACGATCCACGGCAACAACATTCGTAAGTATCACTAATTAGTTAAGTCGAGCAAAAAAATAAGAAAATGTTCATGTATTTTCCAAGATCACTTTCCCAGATGGTTGGAAAATGGCGCTTAGACCCTTATTTACTTCACGTATAATTACACATAAATCTGACTTAGCTAATTGGTGCAGTAACACACTTATTCCACTGTGGTCCTAATACTGGCCCTTGCGGTGCGATATAGTGTCTCGTTTTACATATGTATAGTAGCGCTCTCTGTACAGTGCAGCAGATTTGAGCTTGAGGGGTCACCATGCCAGGCACACACCAGACGGGGAACTAAAAATGATGGCACGTCACTGTGTCCAGTTTTATTTATCTGTCCGCGCCATGCCATGAGTCAATCAAACCGACAGGCCTGCCTGCCAGCGTCAGAGATTTTTTTTGTGAACTCAAGTGGTTTTGCATTCATCTGAGCCGCTACAATTAATTAACTGATCTCTGGCATCCAATTTTATGGTCTCGTGTTGCATGTCCGATATAGCTTTCCAGTGAAACGAGTTTTAAATAGATGCTCTCTTCTCTTACAGAACTCCTATCTAAATTTTAAATCAAATCAAATCATAAGTTTTCACTTTTATACGCGCAGATTCAGAGAAGTCTAAAGTAAAGTGTTCCCTGTACAGGCCATGGAGGCCCAGAGGGTTCCAGGAGGTTGAGACTCCCAGATTTTGGACATTCGGCATATGAAGGTGATAAGGTTGTCAGCCTTACGCACCGGCCGCCATTACCCCCAGGATTCCTCCTGGCTGAGTCGACCCCAGGGCCATAGTGCCACCAGGAAGATTAGGCCAATTGAAAAACTCCAACGACCTCATCGGGAATCGAACCCGCGACCTTGTATCGCAGCGCCTCAACCACTACGCTACGGCGTATCCCAGAGAAGTTCAGTAAAAGAGAAAATTCTTATTAACGGAAATCGTTAGTGATCCAAAATCCCCGGCAAACTAAAGGCATTCTTAAAAAGTGTGCACTTGCAGTTTATTCACAGTGTTTGCTCAAGCAAGGTTACGAAAGTAAAGTATTCTAAAAGTTGGTTGATTAATCGGAAAAGTTCTTCTTGAGTTTATCTGCAGGAAATGGAAATGACAAGAGTAATTGTAAAATTAATTGTTTTCTATAAACTGTGGAAAATTAAGCAAATAATGTTCATTGTTTTGTGGTTCGGAGCTATGGAAATTTTAAATAAAAATAAAACTGATTAAATATTTTTTAATTAAAATATGTTTTAATTTCTCAAGATGGCTTCACGGGTTATCAGCCGTGTCAACATTATAAGATTCAAGCTTTCGGCCATCTTCCCTCTGTGGCCTTCCTCAGGAAAAGGCCGAGGGAAGATGGCCGAAACCTTGAATTTTATAATGTTGACACGGCTGAAAACCCGTTAAGCCATCTTGAGTAATCAGCGCCGTTTTAATTTGTTTATTGTTTCAATAAAGTGAAACTATAAAATAAACTTGTCTGAAAATTGCAAAAACTAAAATAAAATTATTTTAATATAATTATTTAAAAACTAATACAGGTTTATAAAAATCTAAAAATCTGGGCCCAGTAATAACTATCATGTTACTGAAAAACAAGTGAGTAAATATTGAGTAGGGGAGAGTTGCCGAAGTTGGACCGTTGCCTAAGTTGGACCACCTTCATATTTCGCTATGTGTTAGTAACTTAAACCTTCAAGTGTGCTGTACTGGTGAGAAATGTTGTCAAAAACGCGTGATCCAGGCTGCAGCCTTTGAAGAAAGAATAACGGCAATTATTGTGTTCTCCTCGTTTGTGTAACAAGAGTCGCGCTACAAATTATAAGCTACTGTGCAGAGTAAGAGTAAGCAAAACAATTACCTACATTATATTTTACAACTGCCTTTCATTAGTTAATAACTAGATATCGTAAAACTAGTTTTACATTTTGTGAGTCCTTGTAGCATCATATTTTCTTACATGGCGTCCTGTTGCCGAAGTTGGACCACTGCGTGTTTCCTAATTTGGACCACCATAATTTCCATTCTTGATCTCAGCGTATATGCAGATTTGGTATATTTTATTGTGCCACTTTTTTACATTTTTTATGCAATTTGTGTGCTAGGTTATTCTTTGTTTCTTATTTGAAGCACTTTATCAGTACAAAAAATTTACAAATTAGGCTAAAATTAATGTTTTTGTATAATAGGCCCTAACTAATTTACTTTAAATGCCATGTGTGCCTAATAAATTTGTCAACAAAAAAAGGTTCTTTAAAATATTACAATTATTATTCTTTTACTCACAGTTTTACCATCGGTCCAACTTAAGCAACCGGTTTCCTAATTCGCACCATTTACAGACTTCTAAATTTTAAATTGTGGGCCTTGGAGATATATATCTATTCAAAATATAATACTACCAGATGAAAGTGTATTAAATGTAGATTATTGTACAATATATTTTATATCAATTAAATACATAATAAAGGCGTGGGGTAACAAAATGTAAAATCGGTCCAACATAGGCAACCTTCCCCTAAGTGTCCTGAAAATGTTTATGGCCAATTCCTGTAATGTGGCTGTGTGCATTATTGGTCTTAAAAGGCAATCTGCGCTGAGTAGAAAGGGTATTAAATTAATTAATAATAATTGGAAGGGACAAACGGTTAAGATCTCCTCATTTAGGCCTATAGGGTCAATCCATTAGAGATTAACCAGGCCAAGTTGCTCGACATTTTTGATGTTCCTAATTTTTTTACCAGTTATTTCCCAATAAAATGTGAGTTCAAAACTATGAAAAAAATTTTTAGGCTCATACTTTTTTGGCGGCCATTTTAAGTTTGCTTTGTAACTGTATTTCAGTCAAAGACATGTTTTTCACAAATGTATGTAACTCTGTTAATTTTATAGATAACAAGACATAACAAAGACCAAAATTATCAGAATTAAATGCTCTAGATTTTTGTTCTAACACAATATTACCTAACTAGTGAGAAAAGTGAAGAAACAAATTCACAACTACAAATTGAAAATTGACTTAAAACGGGAGTTTTAGTGCCGCAAAATTATTAAAAGGAAGAAAGACTCGCCCTTAATTATTTTCTTGTATAGATCTACTATAGGACTACTTGCTGTAGAAGTTTCAAGCTTGAGAACTTCGCTGTTTTTTATACAATTATTCAAAAATGCACAAAAGCGTATTTTGGCATTATTTGAAGTAGGCTATGCTACTTTCAGGCTGTATATAAGAAGCGTAGTATACTGTTGTATTATACAGAACAGCTTGATAACATGACAAGCAAGACAATATACATGTCTCTTTGGTGTATTTCCACGCACGAGCTCGTACATAATGGAGGGACACAACAATAATGAAATTCTAATTTTAAAATACAACGGTAATCATTAAACGGATATTAGTGTTTGTGGAGTCCACGCGTAGCAAATGAGAACATAATTTCATGCTGTGTAGCAAATAAATTAAAATATAACAGGCGGTTTCTGAAATGTTTCCGTTCAGAATATTATTTTTAATAATAGACAAAAAATTCACAAGTTTGTAATTTCCTGCCTAGGTCTTTACGAGGAACTTCCTAAGTTTAATTAGTCTGCACGATCAACGCATGTGATAGGCCTACAGTACTTTTATTCCATTTTTTAAAATTCAGCTTTATTTATACTCCTTTAAACATCGAGGTCATATCAGGAGTCAGGTACTGTAGGTATACCAGAGTAGGCCTACACGCATAAATTAAGACGTTGCAAAATAAAAAAGAACTTTAATGGTTTATAATTTGTTTATAAAAGTTATTTTCTTGAAAATATTTACTAAAAGCATGCAATCCTTATTACCTGAAAACTTTGAAAGTTAAAACCACCAAAGTTCACATATATATGAAAATTAAAATAGTTATATATGAAAGTTGTATGAAAGTTATATATTTCATTATTTTGTAGATACACGAATTCTCTAGTGCGTAACATTCAGTTATGCTTGATTACTTAAGATTTTTAACCGGTAAGTACATTTATTAAATAGCAATTTTTAATCTCATCACAAAAATTAAAATCTAGAACCCAGTAGAATTTTCGTATAGAAGAAATTCCTGCATTTCAAGAACCAGACAACATTTCAAGAATCAAAATGACACCAAAATCACCTTGATATGTTAATTTATAAAAGAATTATGATATTAAGAAGCGACTTACTACTTAAGGGAAATTGAAAGTGAATACGAAATTTGCATAAAAAAAGGTGAGCAATATGTAGGGATAAACAAGAAAACAGGAAGTCATATTATATATCCTGCAGCCAAGGCGGAAGGTTATACAGAGTGTTAATGAATAACACCGAAATATTTTACCTGTGTATAGAGGGGTCATAGACAAGCAACTTTTATTAGAAGATTTTTGCTCTATGACGTAAAATATGTATGCTACAGGCCATTAAAGTCATTACAATTCGTTGCTCATAAGTCAATAATTAAGCGGAATAGGGTTAAAATGTTCATTACATTGACTTCATGCCTTCTTACTGATCGATAAAAACCTGATTCTTAATCATTCATCAACAGCTATATCGTAATTTAGAGTTCTCATAATCTGCAAAATTTCGTAATTTAGAGTTTTCATAATCTGCAAATTTACTGACTAATCACATGACTGGCCACCACTGTATTAGACCTTTTATTCTTAACTACAGTGTTAATGATGAAGTTCTTTTGTTTTGAATTCTTTTCAAACGTTAGAAGTCAGTGGCGGCCATGCCCCGGGAGATTTTATGGTGTAACAGGAAAAAATCGAGTCCATAGAGCAAAAATCTCCTAATATAAGTTGCTTCTCTATGCCCCCTCTATATATAGGTAAAATATTTCGGTGTTATTCATTAACAGCCTGTATAAGATCCTAGAATTTGAAAATAGGAAGTACTCCATACATTTACTTCGAAGTTGAGCAAAATACAAAACCTAAGCGATGACGGGACTTTTCAGCTACCGTAGTTGATAAATATACAAGTATAGTCAAGTAGGAAAGATTTTATACAATATACCCATCCCCTCTTTCTCCCCACTTCAGCACTTACAGCAAAACCCTCAACTCACAAACATTCATCAGTTGTACAAACTGAAAAAAATACTATAAAACAGACTATATGGGAAAGTTTTATTTTTTTTAGGAGAATAACAAACGGTTTCGGTTTTTATACTTTTTTTTTGTTAATTTTAAACCACAGTCCAGTAGGGACCCCAATTGTACAGCCGGACAATGAATCGATGAGGAAAGTTTTTAACCTTCTCTCTCATCCCCCTCTTTCCGTGTTTTAGTAATTTATATCCAGAGAGAACATGAATTGAAATCCACCGAGGGCCCTACGAGATCTGCATAGAATAATATTGTAGAAGTATATATTTTGGTTTTAATTAGAGTTTTTCTATAAAAGCAGGAATAAAGGGTATGTAATTGTTTTGCCTCCCCCTGTTCTTTGGGGTTTAATGGTCAGGGCAAAATCATGTTCGTGTCAATTGAAATACTTTTTATCTGCAACAGATATCAGTGAAACTAAAGAACATTGGAAGTCCAAACAATGTAGCTTTCTGGTTTTACGAGCTGTTATTTGTTCCAAGTTTATAGAATAGGTCTACAACATGTAAAAACCGTCCTCTTCATTTCCATATAATTACTCTATGTGTCGGTAGGGTATAATACAATTGTATCTTCAATGCTCATCCTGCTTTTACGCACTAGTCTTTGTTTGTTTGCTTGTTTATCAGTGGAAGTGTTAATATCCCAGCGGGTGGCAGCCTTCAGAAACAGGGGGATTATAATTCTTGATAAAAACTTGGTGTAATTTTATATCATAAGTAGACTTCGGATTTTAGGTAAAAACCTATTTTAATCCTTAAGTGATATATGGATGAAAACTTGTATATGCATGTTTCATAAGGGACTATGCCTAAAACTGATACTTTTATAGGACCTAAAACAGCCTATTTTTACGTTAGAGCCTAATATTGCCTTTTATGCTTGTTTTTCCTCTAAAGTTCAAAATAAGTTATTTTTTGCTATAAATTCTAGCATTTATTTTCAGTTCGTACTAAATTTTTAGCTCGGAATGTGCAGTATAAAAAAAAATTCTGATGTGCTCAAATTAATATTTCGTCTTTAGTAGAAAAATTCCTTGAAATTCCCAAGAAAATGTAGTGTTTTTTCTCCCGACTCCCACATCCACTAACAACAAAAGAGTAGTTATCTGAATCACAGAGGGATACAAGGGGTTGAATATGCTAGCGTGCGTAGCTTCTGGGCGCAAGGATTAGGTTTTCACTGTTATGGTAGTAATACAGGCCCTAGTAAGTTAATAGGTGTATATAATTCTGTGTACCATAGCCCTATATAAGTGTTTTATCATAATTATTGATTAATGGTGACTTCAATAAATTTAATATTCTGCATTGCAATTGAGATATTTCAGAAAATTGGCAACTTAACGATTTTACAAGAGACTATTTTACGATGTTTAGAACCTATTTTCCAATCTTTAGAGCCTATTTTAGATACCTAAGACAGCATTTTTAGTTACCTAAAAGTCCGAAGTCTAATTATAAGACACGCTTCGCTCGTTGGAGGCTCTGAGGGTCCCGGGAAAAGCTTTTTTTTTCCGTTTAGCCATAAAAATTGCGGGAAGACTTTAGGATTTGGGGATAAAAATAAAATTTTGAACTTTTTGGTTTCTTGCCGTCGGTTACAAGCTGGAATCTCAGGTTTCTAGCTCATCTGGAAGGGGTCAACATTAATGGCATATTTTATGGAGTAAATTTAAACTGATAATCAAGGATGAAATAGCGAGGATGACTGACGTTATGTAAATATCCAATTCGGCACTTGCCATTACGACTGGAGAAACCACGAAAAAACCCCATGTCAAATTGGCCGGCTACCGGATTTGTATCTGGGACCTCCCGAATGCGAGTCCAAGACGTTACCAGCTCGGCCACCTCGCTCGGTTCACGGAAACAATTATTTCTGTCGCTAGCATGCCTTCAAAGCCTAGTGATAGCAACTTCCAAAGCCCTATGAGAACACTGAAGGTAATATTGTTGCCATACGAACTGAGTAGAGACTTTTAAGTGCATCCGCCCCTTTCAAGGTTTTTTTTGTTAGGAATAAAAATTTAAAAAATTGAAAATTTTGAAGATATAGAAGTTATAAGTAAAAATAAAATTAATTTTTACAACGTGTTTATTGTATTTAATTAACAAAACTTAAAAAAGTCTGAAAATAGTAAAAACTAAAATAAAACTATTTTCATATACAGTAGGCTATTTAAAATCTAATAAAGGCATTACATAAACCTAAAAATCCGGGCCCTATTTATAACTGTTATAAAATGTGACCGTTTCATATCATCTTATTATCTAATTTACGAGCTGTAAATATAGCCCTCCTATTTCATTGAAATGCAAGCCTCTCCAATCGGGGATTTTATAATAATAATAATAATAATACTAATAACAGCCAATTAAACGCTCTTTTTGATGTTTTTGTTCTTGCCCCTCCACCTCCCCATCCCCGGATGACCCAGCCATAGGTCATCCCTCTGGTCCCAACAAACTTTTCAGTGAGTTTTTTCTATCGGTCCTGTCTGGTTCTGCTGTTTTTTAAAGAACGGATGAGTAGCTGTTTGGTTTCAGCACTTCTTTAAACTTTATCTGTTTGTTGTCGCGCGGAGACGTGTTCTCGAACTGGTATTCACCTAACAGAGTAAGGAAAACCCCGTGAAAACCTCACTAGGATCAGCTGTCACGAGGGTTGAATAGTAGGCCATTTCTAGACGCGTTTTCACTGTCATTGTACAGTAACTTTTGAGATGTAGTTATTTATTAACGAAATCACAGAGTATTATTTCCGTTGAACTTTACATGAGAACAAATCATCTCAAGTTCATTCAGAATTTTTAGTTCGCGTCTTGGTACTTTAAAACAAAATTATTTAAATTAAATTGAAATATGATGAAATAGTAAAAAATACTGGATTTTACTTACACTAGAAAAATGGGCGTGAACATCTTACCTGAAAAAATAAAAGAAGAATAAATTATTACCACATTGAAGATCTACACTGTTTGTTTTTACATTTATATACATATAATGTATAACAGTTACATATTATATATATAATATATACATATATAGGCTATATACATACAGTGTATACACACACACATATATATATATATATATATACACATAAATGAATTTGCATCAAATTTTTAGAATATGTTTCCCAGTCTTTAGGCAATTTATGTCTTCAACTTCCCTGGCCTATTTATGATGTATCCGCAAAGATTTTAATAATGAGACGAAGCATTTCTGTACATTCTTTAACTAAAAATGCCATTTAATAAACACTACGGCAATACGAGGGAAAAGCCACCTAAAACACACTGTAGAAGAATTTACTGAAATAACTGCGAAGTATGGCATATTTTTAGCTACTAGTTTTAATCTCACAGCCTGCTATAAATTTTCATTAATTACTGGCTGGACATCGCATGAATTACCTTCGCTCTTTAATATAGCTTGGATCACCCGCATGATCGGATTTCAATGAAACTTAATACCCAGCTCTAAGGCCTTTAATTAATTTTTCCCACATCAATATTCGCAAAACTGGCTACAATGTTGACACACTAGAGTTCTTCCAGGTAAATATTTCATTTTTAACAAGTCGGCTGTTCCCAGATGTTTTTCAAAACACAGAAGCAAATTTCGGAAAATATAATACATACTATGTACTCGTTCCGTATGTAAAAGTAAAGTAATCCCTATACAGGCCATGGAGGCCCAGAGGGTTCCAGGAGTTTGAGGCTCCCAGATTTTGGACATTCGGAACATGAAGGTGGTAAGGTTGTCAGCCTTACGCACCGGCCGCCTTTACCCCAGGATTGCTCCTTTTCTGTAAGAGGCTGAGTCGACCCCGGGGCCATAGTGCCACCAGAAGGATTAGGCCAATTGAAAAACCCCAGCGACCTTGTCGGGAATCGAACCCGCAACCTTCCGGTTTGTAGCGCAGCGCCTCAACCACTGAGTTACGGCGTTCTGTATGTACGTTTATCTACAGTATTATAACATATTTCTTAGAGACAATTAATATGAATTCATCTTATTAATTTACCTTCCGCTTTCGGAGCTCAATTTAAGCATTAACTTAATATGAGAATTATCGAATAAATTCGTCAGTGGGCTCTAAGTTTGAAATCAATTAGGAAAATTTTAATGGATTAATTGGTTTCCATAAATGACAATACTAATTTGTACACAAAAATCCTCACATTTTGTACAAAGCTGTACTCTATTGGTCCTACTTCTCTGATTCAATATGACTTTTTAAGCTGACTAATTTATACCTGTCATGAGCCCCATCACTTTAATGTCTTCGTTCTACGTCTGGCACAAGATTTCACTAACTCCAAGCAAAAAAGATTACCTGAAGATGGCGAATTATGGCCAAAACGCTTCGTAAAGTGAAGACTAAAGCTACAATTTTAACGTAGAATTGATTTTTTTTTTATGGAAGATATGATTGCATTTTATTATTTTAAAGAAATTCTAATTGCAGTTAACAGGATAGCTTATTAAGTGCCAGTATGGTACTTTATGAGATTGTGTGGTGGAAGAAAAAATGTCTGTCCGTCTGTCTGTCCGTCTGTCCGTCTGTCCGTGTGTCTGTACGCACCATAACTCAAATACGCTTTTTCGGATTTTCATGAAACTTGGAAAACACATTTATAATGTCCATGGGAAGAACCCTATTGATATTGAACCAAATCGGTTCACCGGTACCGGAGTAATGCCCAATTTAGTGCCTATTTTAATAGATTATGGCGCCTTTCTAATAGAAAGGCGCCATCACTCAAATACGCTGTATCGGATTTCCATGAAACTTTGTATACCCATTTATGACGTCCATAAGAAGTGCTTTATTGAATTTGAACCTAATCTGTTGACCGGTACTGGAGTAAAACCCAATTTAGTGTATATTTTAAAGACGCGGTAACTCAAATACGCTGTACCGGATTTTTATGAAACTTGGTATACACATTTATAATGTCCATGGGAAGACGTCTATTCATAATGGATAAAATCGGTTGACCTGTTTCGGAGTAATGCTCAATTTAGTGTCTATTTTATGGTAATATACGTATTCGAAAGAATTTATAAAAAAAATGAAAATCAGTTATCTTGACAACATAGCCTATTGTTTTACTGTGATCGTATGAGGCCTTGGAAATTAAAATACAGGTAGCTATGACAAAAAACATATTGATTTACATGCGCTTATCCAACTAGACCGTTAAAATGACCCAGGTGGCCGAGATGGTAGACCTTTCTTCTTCCGTAAGCCCTGCTTAATGAATAAATCTGGAGCTTAACTTGGAAATCAATTAAAAAAAAACACATTCTGCATAACATAATTGCAGTCATAACTGATTAAAAAAACATACTGGCACTTTGTTACATCAGTTTACCTGATTTTATTATTATTTTACACAAGATCATATTTTAGACAAGTAATTTATGTTAACGTTTACAATGATTTCACAATAAGACAATTTTACATTAGTCTGCATAATTAATAATCGCAAAACTTCCTCTGCCTAAATAAAAGTTAGCATCTTAGTATACTATTTTATGTATGGCATTTTCTTTATGTAAATTGGTTGTAAAAATAAAGAGAAAGTTCTTATCACATCACGTCGCATCCCCGAAGGATACTTAACCCAAATAAAATCTGACTAAGTACTCCGTAACTTTCTTTACTTTAAGCATGGCCAATATATGTTTCTCACTTTCTGATATAGAACAAGAGGCCATATTGCAAAGAGCGCGTATTCAAAGGGGGTGGCTTAGAACTACTCTTCAGTTTTTTTCTCGAAAAAATGTTTCAAATAAAAGTTTTATAACTTGGTTTAAGCACCTCATGTACAAAATTCAAAGAAAATCGTAAGAGCCATTTTCGATAAAGTTGCGAAAAACTAAATTTTCTTAATGTCAAGTTCCCTTAAACATAAGAAAAAATGTCGCCAATCTTCGAGTCACATCCTCAGAAGGTACCTAACCCAAATACAGCATTTTGTTATCAAACGATTTTCCATTCTGGAGATAGGCTGTTCACACACACACACACGTTTCCGAAAATAGAATTTTTGGATCCAGGGGACTTCGAAACATGTATTTTTGTTAAAACTCAACTTTGAATTTCGAGGTCTATAGAACCTATGGTACGGGCAGAGAAAGTAAAAGTTGATATTAATACAGATACACAACAGCTCAATTATAAAATGAAATTAAACTATAATAGTAATACAGCACACGCCGCTTATTGTGATCATTTCGGGACGCAGCTAAATTGATAACATTAACCGATTGATAACAATAGCTGAAGGAATTAAATGAAGGTTATTTATTCATATTTAAGATAATACACCACAGAAGACAATTAAAAACATTTATTCCCAAAATAATACGTAACTGTGAATCATTGAGCCACTCATAGGCTAATAGGTACAGTAATAGACTGCAAGCAACTATTTTTTTCAATCAGTAACAAGGTTTTTAATTGTTTTAAATTTCCTTTGGGAGTCCATTAACCAATACTCCTTACTCAGTTACGACTTACTAGTGCTTTTGAAAGTCTATATTGATCTGTGGTGTACACCGCGTAGCAAAACATCTAACGCCTGTCTGTTCAAGTCTTTTCATTTTACAGGAATCATTACTGCTTGTCAACACTGTTATCTTCATAAATCAAAAGCTGCAGCTTAACTGAGGGGTAAAACATGTTTTATTGCTTGAATGAGAAAGTTATGTAATCTACCCCTCGAAATGGTTATCCTATGACCTGGGAACAGTATTGCTACCTCCAATACAACACAATACAGTTGAATTAGAAACGAAATTTTGAATGACGTACGGTACTTGGAAATAATGCTACAAAAACGAAAATATGATAACATAAACCGAATATTTGATAACAATAAATAGCAATTTTTTCAATGTAGGCCTATCAGTATTAATCTGCACGGGATTTCATAAAAGTGATAACATTACCCGAATGCTAACATTATCCGCGATTACATTAAGCGGCGTTCCCTGTATTACATTAAGCTGGCACAGATGCATGGCACGGAAATAGGATAACCTTCCGTGTGTTTCATCGAGTTTTTTTTTTACTCTTAGTCTCGGAAGCACTTCAAAATTAGTCAAAAGAAAATGAAGAAAGTAAAATTATATTGTAACGTTCACTTTAGAGTTTTAAACAACTAGAAGAGCAAGAATACAGCCCCTAGATGAACGACGTAAGAACTTCATTCCACAAATCTAGTAGCCTATATCCAATGCAGAAAACTCCCCATCACACTTTAGGACTTTAAATTTTATTTCATTGCCCCTAGAAGTATCTCTTCTCCGCAGGACAGCCAACCATCCATTCCGAGAAGAGAGAAAAAAGATATAATTTGCATGCGGAATAAGAAACGAAACGTTGCTCTACGCGTAAATTTGCAACGTGAATTCCTTTTTTTTTTTATGCCTCGGCAATACCATATGAAGTGTTATTAACTCAGGGAAAAAAGGGGGAAAGGAAAGGGTGGTTTGCGACTAGGGGTGAAAACTGAATCGATCCCAATGACCAGTATCTGCAGATGAAACGTCGAATCAGCACCATTGATTTTTTTCAACCTCCTTTCCACCACACAAGTAAAAACCGAACAAGAGGAAAGATAAGAAAAAAAGAAATAAGGGGGTCAAAAACAAAGTCAGATACCGTGAACTTGTATGGTTAAATGAGGCATAGCAGTGAATCCTACCCCATCTTTATAGATAACCATTTCCCATAATATTTCAATAAGTTATTTTAGTTTCGAAGTAATAAAAATAATAGAATAGGGCTGAAATACGACAAGTGCTTCAGAACTTCTTGGATTCGAAAATCCTTTAATCCCGAATTGTATGTTTTCTTTTTTATAGTATAATATATAGCGTTATTTCTTAGCGTAGGGCTATGCCTACAAGGAAAGCTTCTTATCTATATTAAAGTTTTTTCATAATAGAAGAAGAGGTTCAATGTAGGCAATGCATGCTGGTGGTAAGACGGCTGTTTTTCAGTCATCCATATTGTTATAAGTATATTGCGATACAAGTGCCGTAAGCGGTGCATACGGAACGAGGAAAGAGTTTGAAAAAACGAGGCGCTTGCGCAGAGTTTTTTCAATTTCCGAGATCCGTTATGCGCTTACGGCACGAGTATTGCATGCTATTTTTTGCATGATGATTATTTATATCAATTTAATTGTATTAATTGAGATATTAGCTGAAAATATTATGTATATACACTATTCAAGATAGATGTTTATTTCAGAAAGTGGTTCACATATGTTGGTTGTTATGGGGACCGAATATTTGTCCTGTTAAAGTCTCCACAAACTGGGGGGGCCTTGGTTTTGGTCTTAAATAAAGGCTTGTATTATGATGGTTTTACTTACGGCACTTGTGTTTTTTGTAATTTTTACCGCACGGAGATTTATTTTGTTTTCATAGCAACCAGATTGCGTGCGGGAATGTCAAGTTACGATCAACGGCAACAATATTCGTAAGTACCACTAATTAGTTACGTCGTGCAAAAAATAATAGCTCTGTTTCATACCTGTATGAAACAACCTGATTTTACTGTTCACCAGGCAAGAATAAGTTACACATACAGTGGGTGGCTTACAACTACTTTTCGAGATTTTTTCCCTTCAGAAAATGCTTCAAATAAATTTTTTAGCCCTTAGTAAGCATCTCATTTACAAACTTAAAAAAAATTCTAAGAGCCGTTTTCGAGAAAATCGCGAAAAACAAAACTCTCTTCATGTAAACTGGCATTACAAGTAAGAAAAAGTCGTCGATTTGTTATGTAAAAACAGAACTAACAGCTGTGAGATCATGGCATACTATGAATCAACCGTCCATGAATCGATTCGAGTTACCATATTGTGACCAATGCCACCAGTGGTGCACATAAGACACAGTTAACCTAATTCAGTACTACCAATGCTACCAATGGTGCACATAAGACATAGTTAACCTAATTCAGCAGCAGAACAGAATAAAAGCACAAGAACTAGATTGAACCGTATCGAAATTGTGTTTTTTTATCAATGTACATTTATATTATTTCAATTTTCAAAAAAAGTTATGTAGTATAAAGTAATGTGTTTTCATTCTGCTGAATGGCAGCATGCGACGTATTAATCATCGCACGAAGATGTCTTACTTGTCCAGTAACGAGCTTAAGTTTTGTCAGATAAAATTGCATCCTTGCGATCCGAGGAAGGATATTATAAGATAAAAATTATCGTGATTGGTCTATATCCCAGGAATTGCTAAACGTTATTGGTCAATATCAAACAAGCGGCGTATGAACGGAATAATTTAGTCGAATAAATCCGGACGTCTAGTTACACTACCCGTTGACATCTTGTTAAAGTCGTCTAACAGTGAATAAAGTGTTGTATTAACAATTGTGCAGCATTACCAGGTTGACTAATTCTACTATTCTCTATCCCATTTAAGAACGATCCTGCTCAAAACAAAGAGGCGTGGCTTTCATAGCCCGCACGTGAGAACACATGTGTTCATCGTGTTTAATGTTAGTTTGTTTATTCTCAGTACAACTCACCCGCAGGCTCGTCGTGATCAATGAATCCTTTGTTTTGTTTGCTAATTGATATACTATAATGATGACGATGCCAGTGAGAGTTTATTATTTCACGTGTAAATGTTGATATTATTGTTGCATGAACTTTCGAACACTCGTTAGCCACACCCTGGTAATGGCGCATGCTAATGACATTAACCAATCACGTTTTGTCACAAGATGCGAATTTTCCGCGAACTCTCTGTGAGTTCTCCTCCCCTTTGTTTTGACTAGGATCAAACTAGAATGGGATCAATTATAACAAGTGTATTTTAAACAAAATACCCGGTGGCTTACTTTCAACAACACCTACACTGCCATTATATTCTGCTTGGCAATCCCGTCTGAACCATGGATAGCCTACCGGTAAACATGCATTACATGGCGAATTTACCTGAACACAGCAGTGTGTGTACAATCTTTTTTTCCTATTCTATTTTTAAACTGCATTTTCAAAAAACAGACCAGCCACACAATAGATCACCTGTCCCAGCCCACATCTGCTGTGTTTTCACGCTGCCATCATTCATAGCATTGCTGCCAACTTTCTCCATTCTAATTCCCTTTGTAATGTGTGGATAATGTGAATTGCCTTCATCACAGATCATGAGGCCTTCGCCTGGGGATAGTGTACGTTGTCATCAAATACATGTGTTACTAATAAGTTGACATATGCTGCTAACAACCGTGTTTTTTCTCTAACCCACCAATAGTTTCCTGTACAGGAAGTATTGTGCCCGACCCTGAAATTCGATGTCGAGTTTTCAGCATTTTGAAATACAGAAACACGTTTACAACTATTATTACTACTATTACTAATAATAATAATAATAATAATAATAATAATAATAATAATAGTAATAATAATAATAACAATAATAATAATAATAATAATAATAATAATAATAATAATAATAATAATCTCTCTCTCTCGAATCCTATGCGCCCATGTTGGGGCGAAGGGCCTCCAAGTGGAGGTTTCTGTTTACTTATGTGAATTTTGTTACGCTTATTTTTGTAGAGAGGGCAGGGGGACAGGTGGTAAGCCCATCGCCCCTTAACCCCCTCCAGAAACTAATGTATTACTAGGACGTGAAAGAGCCGAGAAATTTTGTCTAGAAGGCTCTAATTTATACTTGGAATTCTTTTACGTGCCGTAAATCTGCGACACGGGCCCCCAGCTTAAAGTTCCTCCCGGAGGACTCCGTGCCCAGGATTTTTACATCCTGAAAAACCCATTGACTGCGGCCGGGTCGCGGGATCAAATCCGGCCGCAGTTAATGGGTTTTTCAGGATCTAGAGGCGGGCACGCTACCTCTAGACAACCGCAGCCGACAATAATACTAATAATAATAATAATAATAATAATAATAATAATAAAATCAGGCAAACTGGTGCAACAAATCAATGATAATTGCAATTATGATATACAGAAAATAGGTTATTTTTGTAATCTATCTCCGAGTTAAGTTCCAGATTGAGTCATTAAGCAGGGCTTGCGGAAGAACAAGGGTCTAAAGTTTGATATTTAACCTGAATTCATTTCCTGATATTTAAAAAATTCCTGAGAAAGAAGTTTATGCTACATTTTTGTGCAAGTTGTCACATACATACTTTCATAATTTACAAAAATGACCAGAACTGTCTCTCCTTCAAATATTTCGCCTACAAAGAAAATAATTTGGGTCTTAAAATTCCTTGAAAATATGTTGCACGAATTTAAACATAAGTAAAAAATGTTATTTACTTAAATATTTACAGTACTAAAATAGGATTAAGAGGCCTACCTTGGTTCTAAAATATAATTTTATTTACAGCAGCCCCAATTTCCCAAAACATCTATTTTTTACATCGATAGTTTTCATGGAAATATTTCAGTTTGTTTATGAATTTTGCCTAATTTTCTAAAAGCACGACTTCTTTTTCATATACATAGATGTTTTCCGTCAAAATACATCGATGTTTCCAGATCGATATTATCGTTACATCGATGGTTACTGCCGATTTTAACATCGATGTTCTAATTATCGATGCTCATCCCTAGTTGTAACTATCTTTAAGCTTTAAAATTGAAAAAAAAAATTAAATTTTAAGAATTGAGTTGAGTTAAGTAAATGGTACTTTCATTATTAACAATTGCATTTTTAAAATGAGTTGAATATTTATGTATTCAATGAAGTAAATTCATCAGTGGGCTCTGAACGTAGAATCGAAGAGGACAATTTAATGCAAGAGCTGGTATCCGTTAGTGATAGCAATGGCAAGAAGAAATAAATCCTCAAATTTTATTAAGACAAAAATATATTAATCATAATTATATCTCTGCTTTTATATCTCTGCTTACATATTTAGATGACGAATTTACGTCTGTAGCACTGAAAAGGTAAAATATTGGGTTTTCATTACAGCCTACGTAGAGTTTTATATGAGCCATGTTATATGCTAAGGGGCAGTGACTGACAATCGGTTTACAAGCCGTAGATGATAAATATAATAATGATGCACTAGCCACTGACACTAGACATGCACTAAATACAAGCACAATTCATATTTGTTTAACCTGGGTCTGAGGTCACATGGGAAATGTAGGAAATGAGAAAGCAGATGAATTAGCTAAGTTACGTGCTTCTTCAAATGTTAAAATTTCCTACAATTTATGTCCCCTATTCTTCATTAAGAAAACATTAAGAGAACATATACACAGTCAATGGGATCGGATTTGGTAAGAAACGAATAACGTCAGCACAACGAAAGATTTGTTTTTCCCAAGAATGCAAGATAGATTAGCTTGTACACTTTTGATTCCAGACTATATATTATGACTAGACTTCGGACTTTTAGGTCGCTAAAAATGCTGTTTTAGGTGCCTAAAATAGGCTCTAAAAATTGGAAAATAGGTTATAAAAATCGTAAAATAGTCTCTTATAAAATCGTTAAGTTGCCAATTTTCTGAAATATCTCAATTGCAATGCAGAAAGTTATATTTATTGAAGTCACCATTAATCAGTTATCATGATAAAACACAGATATAGGCCTATGGCACACAGAATTATATAGACCTATTACTAAAGCCTGTATTGCTACCCTAACAGTGAAAACATAATCCCTGCGCCCAGAAGCTACGCATGCTAGCATATTCAACCCCTTGTATCCCTCAGTGATTCAGAGTGCTACCTTTTTTTTAACTGGATGTTGGAGTCCGGAGAAAAACAATACATTTTCTTGGGGATTCCAAGGAATTTTTCTACTGAAGACAAAACATTCCTTACTATTTAACCACGTCACAAATGTGTCATGTACTGCACATTCCGAGCTAAAAAAATTAGGCTAGTACGAACTGAAAATAAATGCTATAATTTATAACAAAAAAGAGTTATTTTGAACTTTAGAGGAAAAACAAGCAAAAAGGCAATATTAGGCTCTAACGTAAAATAGGCTGTTTTAGGACCTACAAAAGTATCAGTATCTTCCATATATCACTTAAGGATTAAAATAGGTTTTTACCTAAAATCCGAAGTCTAATTATGACTCAATTCTTAACAGGGCATGGGGCATTTGGTGAATACTTACATAGATTTAAAATTTATACTTCTGAAAATTGTAAATGTAAAGAGGAAAGCCAGTCTGTCAGACATCTCTTATTTCATTGTCCATTATTTACGCGCAAAAAAAAAAGAGTGAATATGGTTTTTATTCCAGCACCTTAAAGTGTACCTAGCCCTGAAGCTAATGCTAAAACACAAATGTAAATAACATGAAAATGGTAAAACAGAGAGATAGGAGATTTTGCGCTCTTGGAATCGCGAAATGTGTGGGAACTGTGAATTGCCGCATCGCAGATCAGGCCTCTGCCCGGGACACGATCAATGACGTCACATACACGTGTTTCTAATAGGTAGATGTGTACAGATAGCGACAGTTTGATCATAACATGTGTGTGTGTGTTTGGTACACATGAGAATCCAACAAAGTTATAATCATGCGATACTACAGCTCGCAATGAGTTCCTTGTACTTGCTTGTACTCAGAGAGTTTCAAATACAGGCTAAGGGAGGGTGGCATACGACTTTGGGTACGAAAAATAGGTGATTTTTTTTTCTTAGCAATGAATTGTTTTGTAATACTGCATTCTTACATTAAGCTAAGATAAACAATAAATAACCTGACACAGAGTTAAATAGATACATAAGCAATCATGAACCACAGATTATTGTCTCTGTTGGACATTACATGAGAATACGAGTATTATAGGAGAAAAATTCCTCCGACACTGGGAATTGAACCCAGGACCATTGGCTATTCGCGTCAATGCTCTACCAACTGAGCTAAGCCGGAGTTCAATTCACAGCGCCAGATGGAACCTCTCTCCAATGATTGATAGCCCTAATGGTCTACCTCACAGACAGACAAGTTATGTCTTATGCAGTACTGTGAGACACATTAAGTAGTGATTTTTGTGACCGGGCTCCCACTGTTACTGTACAGTTAACATTCAAGACAGATATATAAGCAATCATGAATCACAGATTATTGTCTCTGTTGGACATTACATGAGAATATTATAGGAGAAAAATTCCTCCGACACTGGGAATTGAACACAGGACCTTTGGCTATTCGCGCCAATGCTCTATCAACTGAGCTAAGCGCCAGATTCAAAAACTCAAAATCCAAAATTGTAAAAATAAAAAATCCAAGATTAAAAAATCCAGAAACCTAATATTAAAAAGTCCAACAATCCAAAATTGAAAAAAATTCAATAATTCTATAATAGGCCTACTACTAATTAGTTACGTCGTGCAAAAAAAATTATCAAACAAAAGAATAGTCAAAATTACTGTATATTACAAAACTTTGAATGTTATTTTCTTTGAAAGCAAAGATGAGTAGATGAGCAAAGCTCGTGTACTGAAGAAATGTATCACATGCAATATGACACCGACTGTAAGGAACAGCATGGAACAGGGAATTTTAATTCTTTCCTGGATTGGCTTTCTGTTTGACGTTTGTCCGCGCCGCTATCTATGTTGTCACAGGAGCTACAGCCTCCCCTCCGTGTGTTACTATCAAGTGGATGTGATTCCAGCCAGGAAGGAAGAGTTTACTTTAGAAAACAGCAAAATACCTTCACTACTACAACCGTGAGGTCTCCGTAATGTTACATCACGTCTTCTTCTACAGTGTGACACATGGAAAATGTAACTCTACTCTAAATATAATTATCAGGGCCCGGATTCTCATGACCTAAAACCGTTTGAACAATTACCTATAAAATGACCATAAATTTTAAAGAAAATGACTTAATAATTATAAAAAAGTTTTAAAACTGATATTTTAGTTATAAAAAATTATTACTGTACACACAAAGTTATAGACTACTTTCTACATAGGCCTAATTGTAAAAACTGTAAACAATTGTAATGTTGTAAATGTTCTTTTCTCAAAGAAATTTATACTGGCACTGAGGCACTGGCGAGTCAAACTTCATTTCCTTTTGTGGTCTCCCGGATTATATAAGTGTTTATTCAGGTTAAATAGGTTTGCACTTTCAAATCCAAGTAGGTGGCAGACTCTGGTGCCAAGTCAATCTAATAACAATAGCAATATTACAAAATTTTGCCGTTTCTTTGATTCTCACTTCCTACTGAGACATGTCAATACTTTAACGCCGTAATTTTCCTTCTTGCATTAAACAAACAACACTTCAAAGACAGCACCGCTAGCGACGAGAAAAAAGTTAATACATTCAATGTAAATATATGAAAATGACTGAATAAGGAAGCAAATGACACGAAAATGACAAAATAATGACCTAAAATTGAAATAAATGCCCTAAAAATATAAAATTGCATAAAATGACAAAAAATGGCCTAGTAAAAATGCATTTCTATTATCTAGAGGCCATGATTAGGATTTATCCACAAGTTGGCAATGTCTACGCAGCATCAATAAATGATGACTGTCATTAGAATCCGGGCCCTGATAATTATCTTGTCACTTCCTCTACCCGCAACATGGGTATTTAATACCTATAGTATTACCTAATACCTATTAAATAACAAAACTTTTTAAACAAAACCTGATCTCAGATATACCTGTTAAGAATAGTATTATCGAAGTTTCCATGTAAATAAAATGATGACATGTTCTTCTCACATTGTTCATAGCTAAACAATGCGTTAGTTGTCAAGGCCACTGAAACCATTTGGGAAAATGTTTACTGTGCGGTCCAGCATTGGTCTTTAAACATGAGAGATTGTTAGAAGAACTTAACGCTGGGCTCCCAAGTACTGGCGCGATACAGTAAGGGAGCTTACAGCAAGGCGGTGTCTATAGAGCTGGGTGGATCCAGTGATGCCGCATGGTCCGCTGTCGGGTGACACAGCTGGTTCCAGACCCGGGCTGTTGAGACACAGACGGGTCGAAAAAAAACTCAAATATACTTAGGCTGTGTCACACACTGCCGCAGTGTTACCATGAAAACGTCCAAGTAACCTATATTGAAAATAAATACAATTTTTATTTTAAATTTGCATATTACATTTATTGAGGTATGAGATGTGGGATTACCTATGGCTTTTAAATTATTTTGACACCAGCGGCCTCTGGCACGGTGTAAAAACCTGTAAGTCGTAATAAATAACCACAAATACCCATGGTGGTATTGGCTACTGCCACCGACTGCCACCGACTGCCACCTCCAAAGGAACCAAGGTTGTTCCCATAATAATGTCAGTACTGCGAAGTCCTAGGCGAATAAAAGAACTGAAACTGTTTCAAACCAGAACGTTTCTTGAAATCTATTTTTTAAAAAAAACTTCTCGTAATTCCTTCTCATACCGCAAATTTATCTTCTACCTCATATTTAATGGCTGATGATGTAGTGGGTTGTGCACTGTTTTGTGCCTCAGTATTCATGAGGGCAATCAGTCATAGGAGAGAGATTCCATCTGGCGCTGTGAATTGAACTCCGGCTTAGCTGAGTTGGTAGAGCATTGGCGCGAATAGCGAAGTGTCGGAAGGAATTTTTCTCCTAAAATATTCTCATGTGATGTCCAACAGAGACAATAATAATCTGTGGTTCATGAATGCTTATATATCTATGTTGAAATGGGACATGAACAATGAACAATGGCAACACTCATTAAAAAATCAATACGTTCCACCAACTTCAAAAACTCATACACAGTCACAAAACGAGAAAACTCATGATTCCATGATGAGTCGTTTGCAGAAACCAGAAAAACCGAAGTTGAATGTTCAATCTAGGGATACTGTCGAGGAGGCAAAACGGCAATTTGTTTGATATAACTTATGGTAGGGGAAACAGGAGCACCCCGAGAAAACCTGCTCGACTCCATTTTGTCCACCACAAGTTCCACATGGACCCACCGAGATTCGATCCCGGGCCCCAGCGGGGGAAGGCGAGCGATCTAACCACTCAACCACGGGAGCGGTCACTTGCTTGTTTATGGATGTTAGGTATTTTTTCGTTTGTTGTTGATAATTCAGGAGGTGGATTCAAGAAGACTGCGAGTGAAGAACACGCAATTTTTATGTAAATCGTATAAAATTGATGCAATAGAAAAGATCCAACGCAAGGCAGCTATATTTGTTAAAAACGGGAGTGGAGAAGACGAAGATATAATTAAAGCATTAGGGTGGGAACTGCTGGAAACAAGACAAGATTAACTGCACTAGCAAAAGCATATATAGGAAACAAAGCTTGGGCCGACATGAAAAAATCGTTTAGAAGGTCCTACATACTTGGGCAGGCTAGATCACAAAATGAAAATCAGACCCCGAAAACAAAGAACGGATGTTGGAAAATTTTCCTTTGTAAATCGCACAATTACAGACTGGAATAACCTACCTGCAGAAGTTCTTTTAAGACAGTCCTCTACGAGTAAAAACATTTTAAAACAAGTTGACGCATAGCCTATTTAATTAGCAGCTAGATGATAATTTAGAAGAATTTAGGAATTACTCAGTAATGAGCAGGGCCCGGATTCTAATGACATGTCATCTTTTTATTGATGCTGCATAGACATTGCCAACTTGTGGATACATCGTAATCATGGCCTCTAGATTATAGGAATGCATTTTTATTGGGTCATTTTTTGTCATTTTATGCAATTTTATATTTTTAGGGCATTTATTTCAATTTTAGGTCATTATTTTGTCATTTTCGTGTCATTTGCTTCTTTATTTAGTCATTTTCATGTATTCATATTGGGTGTATTAACTTTTTTCGTCGCTAGTGGTGCTGTCTTTGAAGTGTTGTTTGTTCAATGCAAGAAGGAAAAATTCGGCGTTAAAGTGTTGACATGTCTCAGTCGGAAGTAAAAATCAAAGAAACGCCAAAATGTTGTATTAAATTACTATTATTATTAGATTGACTTGGCACCCGAGTCTGCCACCTACTTGGATTTGAGAGTGCGAACTACTGTTTACCCTCAATTAACAACAATATAATCCGGCAGACCACAAAAGGAAATGCCGAATTTTGAACCACCAGTGCCTCAGTGCCAGTATAAATTTCCGTGAGAATAAAACATTCACAATTATACAGTTACTTACAGTTTTTAAAATTATGTACAAACTAGTCTATAACTTTGTGTGCACAATAATATTTCTTTTATAAATAAAATATCAGTTTTTAGGTCATTTTTTATAATTATTAAGTCATTTTCTTTAAAATTTAATGTCATTTTATAGGTCATTTTTCAAATAATTTTAGGTCATCAGAATCCGAGCTCTGGTAATGAGCTACGATAGGGTTAAGCATAGGGGTTAGCGATCTTTTTTCTTTCTTGTCCATCTCTTGGCGTTTCTTTCTCTCGTTCTGTAAGCTATGCTTATTGTAATTCTAGCTGTATGTTACAATTTTGTAATTCTAACTGTAATTTTTTGTTCTGCCACCGGGCAATTTGCCCAATTGCAGAAGTGAAATATACAATTATCGCTAATTATCGCAAAATTAACCTTTATATCAAGATTTTTTCAAGATAAATTCCGTACCACTCGTTACATTGCCTATAAAAAAAAAATTATGCTGTAATGCATTAGCAGTACTACAGAATGTAAATCTGAAGCGAGAGTACGCACTGTAGATTCACTGGAGAGGTAGAAACAGGGATTTAGATCATATATCAGTAGAATTGCACCTGTCCTGGGTTTTGCGGTAACATTCCCAGTTATACGCAGAATTATATCCTGTAATATGCCGTAAACAGCTGACGCCCAAACTCAGTTCATAAGTTAGAACCGATCGACGGCGACTAACGTTCATTTGTCACGTGGCGTTGCAAACTCTATTACCTATCACAAGTAGTAATTATCAGAAACTAACTTTAATTGCTACTTCAAGTTTTCAATTTTACAATTGCAATTTTTATAAAATGAAAGTTTCTCGAGCTGTTTGTTAGAGAATTTGAATTGAGGCCAGAAGTGTACGCCTACCGCCGAGCAAGTTGACATGAGGTTGCTATTAATTCCAACCTCCTCTCCCCCCCGGAACCCCTCCGTCATGAGGGCTCCGGGGTGGAAAACAACAAACAAACAGGCAATAATAGTGCTGAGTTATGGAGCATTAATAACTTATCCAAATTGCCATGTTTTTGCTGTCACTGTGCATGTGTGTGTATGGGAGTTCGTATAGCAGCTATTTCTCATATGTGTTTCATTTCTCTGCATAATATTAACGTAAAACCTAGTTGAATTTAACTGAATATGATGCATGTCAAACTTAATGTAATCTAATCTCATTTGGAAATTTTCATACTCTAGTTAAATGAAAATGTTCTATGAACAAGAAGATATAGTTCAACTCCAATTATCCGAACTCTAACTATCCGGATCGCGTTGAGGAAATATTCAAGTGGTATAGTGAACGCCGCTTAATGTAATCGCAGATCATGATATCAGTCGGGTAATGTTATCACTTTTATGAAGTCCCATACGGAATAAAACTGACCACATTGAAAAAATGTTGTTTATTGTCACCAAAGGTTCGGTTTATGTTATCACATTTTCCTTTTTGCGGGTTTTTCCCCACGTACTGTACGCCATTCAAAATTTTCTTTTTAAGGGTTTCGGTTCTGACTCAACTGTTTTGTGTTGTACTGGCAATACTGTTCCCAGCTCACAGGATGACCAGTTCGAAGGGATAGTATTACCTAACTTTCTCTTTTAAGCAATAAAACATGTTTCACTCCACAGATAAGCTGCAGATTTTGATTTATTGACAGTATTGACATGCAGCGATGGCTAGTGTAAAATGAAAAGACTTGAACAGACAGTGTTAGATGTTTCGCTACGGGGTGTTCATCACAGACCAGTATAGACTTCCAAAAATACCCGTAATTCCTAACTGAGGATGGAGTATTGGTTAATAGACTCCTAAAGGAAAGCAAAAACAATTAAAAACTTTGTTACTGGTCAAAGAATAGTTGTTTGCAGTCTATTACTGTAATAGCCTATGCGTGGTTAAATGATTCACAGCTACGTAATATTTTATGAATAAATGTAATATGTAATGTTGTTATAGGCTATGTACAGTCGCGATTAGACTCCCATGAGTCAACGCGGCAAAAAATAAATCATTAGAAAAAATAACAATTGTATTTTATTATTTATTTACTAAATTTTATTTGTTAATAGTAATTATAAAAGTAAGTCGTGAATTTGAACTCTCCTATATGAATTCCCTCGTGCCTGCACACCTCGTGAATTTATCTGAGATTTCAAAGTCACTCGTCACCCATGAAAATAGGCTAGTTAAATTCCTGATTAGTCACAGTTTCCAAGTGGTGAAATACCAGAGTCCAAAAAAGTTGCCTATAATAATTATGTATTCAGATAAACTTCATAAATCAGCAAAATAGTGATAGGCGTTCTGTTTCCACGGTCGGTGGAATTTATGTACACCTAAATACAACATTCCTATATAGGCTACGTTATGTAAAAGCATGCAAAGAAATTCATTCAGAACAAAATTCCTACAATCCATGAGGCTTCCATGCCTAAGTAAGTTGTACACAAAGGATTTTGGGAAATTTTTGTTCCTTTCTTTCTTTTTCTTTTCTTAAAAAGTATTGTACTTTAATTTTGAAATTTGTAAATGTTTTTATTTATTTGTGTATTTTTGTATTTGATTTGATTAACAATAGGCAGAAATAAAATAAAATAAAATAAAAAATAGTAAGCCTGCAGAATGATTTCCATCTTCATAGTAGCAAAGGATGGTGGGAAATAAAGCAAAACCCCCTATGTGTAACTATTCCCCTTCAAGTATATCACTTTTTCCCTTTTCGTCCTAAGAACCAAATAAAACGAATTACTTTTTAACCCATGTACAAGATTTTATTTTTTCAAACAAATGATAAATTCGTGGCGGACCGCGAAGAAAACTATTAACACAGTGATTAGGTTCATGGCTTATTCTTATACAAGGATTTAAATTTTTTTGTTTATTTTCCGCCATTTTATTACAAATTTAGGGCCAACTATTGTGTCCTATTGGGTACATTATGCATTCGAAGGTTAAGAATAAAATACTACCATACATAATCGTTTCAGCAACAACTAAATTTCCTCTTTGACCGTTGTAGTTATAACTGAATTCAATGTTTTTCTTTCAGCTTACTGTAAACAAGCCAACAAGTGGACTGTGGATTTGTCGCTCATGATTATGAATATAGGAGGCCATGGATAGCAATGTGTAAATGTTTTTAAAACAAAACCGAAGCGGTTCATATACTACGAGCATGTAGTACTAGAATAACTCTAATGAACACGTACGCCATTCTCGATCAAAATTTTACCTTAGTGAAGTTCGCATTTTACCCTGTTCTGAATATCAATTGCTGGTGAATCAATCTTAACCAAGCTCAACGTAAAAAAGTCCCTTTAGGCAAGCCTACAGGCTGAGGTAGATTTCAGAGTGCTTTTGGTTTAATTTACTGCCGCTGTGTAGCACTTTTCTTCTTTAGCCTTGGCATGAAAAACCCGCAATAATAACTACAAAAAAGTGGAAAGAGCAATTTTTCAAACATTCAAATCTCGCCTTATATGAGAACTATCAAGAAACCAATTATTGATTTGTAGAGTACTCATCAAGAGCTTTTCAACGATACCCCACAAGACGTAGTTTCAAAAAATTCGAATTTCCATCCCCTCACCCCCACCCCAACACCACTCGTACTCCCAAAACCCCTGAATCGTTGGTGTCACTGTAAACTCCATAGCGAGTACACTAATTTATTCAAACAAAGTTTCCCTCTATAGGCTACTTCATAGGGGCCGAGATATAAATGTTTTAAAATTTCAACCCCCTCCCCCGACCACCCCCTTGGGCCAATTTTGATCATTAACGAACTTGTCCGAACTATTGGGCCTAGAATTAAAACATAATAAAATTTGGTTCAAATATCTACAAAATTACGGCCGCTATCGTGTAAAGATATAAATATATATATAAATATCACAATTTTTTTTTTTTGAACGGGTGGTTTCGCACTTAGGGAAGCATGAAACGTAAAGATATGAAAGAATTTTTCGATATCATGATATGGTATCGATTGCAATAGGTAGATTTTTCTTCGAAATCTACCTAAAAACGGCAGCGTGTTTAGATTTCTTGACGGATTAAAAAATAATAAATTAGTTTGATCAAAGAACAAAATTGTTACAGATCTTGTCACCATATACAAAATAAAATAAAATAAAATTAGAATGCAATAATACAGTGCTCAGATTCATATAATTCAGCTAAACTATAAAACGGGTTAATAGTCAACCACTGATATGCAATTCTTTTAAAATTCTTAAAGTTAGCGTCTTTAGCACTGCGAGGCATCAAATTAAATATACGTGCAGAAATAGAATTGAAAGAAGACATTGTACAATTGAGTCAGTTCTGTTCAGGAAAGCCTACAATTGATATTTCCACCTAGCATTGTAACTATGGACTTGATGACCTGTTATAAAGCTACTATGCCTCTGGTTAACATAAACTAAACTGATTAATTACTGTCAAAATTTTTTTTTTTTTTTTTTATGAACAGAGGTTTACAATGATGATTGTAACAACTAAAAATTCATAATTCTGATGGTTATCTTTTGTAACACAAGTGTTGAATTTATCCTTGAGGAATTACTCCAGAACAACAAACCATAACATAACAGACTGTGAAACAGAGCAAAGTAAACATATGTACTGTGATAGGCCTATGTGATATTCTCTTTAAGTTCTTCTAACAGTATGTGAATATTATTTGTTATGTTATTGTAATTTATTTTTCGTATCTTTGTTCATGTATTTTATTTCTTATAAGCAATCTTATTTATTTTTATTCTTATTTTTTGCCTAAAACTATAATATGTATGTTTTCTTTTTATATAATGTTCAAAATATAATTTTAGTATAACTGAACTGACCCCGAACACGAGCTATGCTCATGGGGGTAAATAATGCTCTTTTGTAATTGTAATAATTTTGTTTATATTATTTATATTTGTATTTGTAATAATTTTGTATTAATTTGTATTTTCTAATTTGTAATTTGTAATTTGTAATTTTCATGGTAAATAATAAATAAATAATAAATTTGAAAAAAAAAATTATGGAGAAACTTGAAAAATAAAGTGTATAGGCCAATTTCCCATATATTAGAAGAACTTAAAGACAATATCACAAGAGAAATTAACTTTATCTCGGAAGCTGAACTTAGACCTATGCACGTGAAAGAAAATTTCCTAAAAAGATGCTAGTATTGTGTGGGTGCAAGAGGAGAACATTTCCAACATCACTTGTGATGAGGTACGTGGTTATTTTCATTGTAATTTTAACTGTAAATGTGAGAACCTTCATCATCACACCGATCGCGGCTTTATTTGCGTAGATATTTCAATCGATCGCTCGGGAGTTGGAGCTGTGCCCGCCGCGACCCAGAAACCCGCGTCATTGGCCAACTCTTGCGTGGGACTCACTGTAGATAATATTCCTTTAGGCTGCTGAGAAATTGTCTGTTGCCATTGAGTAAGTTACTATTGCAAGAACGAGAGGACTGAAATTATTTTCGTTTTAAAATTTTAAGATTAAAAATAACATAAAATGTTGTACCATGCTCGACCGTTATAAGAACTTAACAGGCTCACAGGCTCACACGAGGCTTGCTAACGCCCGTTTAGTTAACCTCGTGCTGGTTCTTCGTAAATAACTATGATGTGAAGGACGTTATTCATTTGTTGCATGGGTACAAAGATCTAGAGAAAGGAGTTAAGAAAGACGTGGTGGTGTCCGGGCTGAAATGAGGAATGGATTCATTGAAGATGGTGAAGCTGTAAACAGTTTGATTAGGATCCCAGGAACTGTAGGAATGGAACTTTGTTTAAATTCTGCGAAGAAAGCTTTGTGCAATAAAACCACAGCTGAATGGACTCTCTTAAATCATCTACTGGTATAATCAAGGATTTGCAGGGCATAATGCTCTATTCATAGACTTAGCAGGCCTCACAACTTAATTATTGAGCCTGCAGATAGCTAATGATAATAACTTGTTATAGGAGAGGTTGCACTGATTTTCTGTTTTCCCCAGTTCTGTTTTCGAGTATTATGTTAAGTGGAGCAGCTGTAAATAACTGTAATGTTGTGAATGTTCTTTTCTCACGGAAATTTATACTGTCACTGAGGCATTGGTGAGTAAAAATTCGGCACTTCCTTTTGTGATCTGCCGGATTATATTGTTGTTTATTGAGGGAAAACAGTAGTTTGTACTATCAAATCCAAGCAGTTGGCAGACTCTGGTTCCAAGTCAATCTAATAACAATAGTAATATAATACAAAATTTTGGCGTTTCTTTGATTCTCACTTCCGACTGAGACAAGTCAACACTTTGACTCCAAATTTTTCCTTCTTGCATTAAACAAACAACAAACAAGACAGCACTGCTAGCGACGAAAAAAAAAGTTAATACACTCAATGTAAATACTGTACATGAAAATGAAGCAAATGACACGAAAATGACAAAATAATGTCCTAAAATTGAAATAAATGACCTAAAATTATAAAATTGCAAAAAATGACAAAAAATGACCTAATAAAAATGCATTTCTATAATCTACAGGCCATGATTAGGATTTATCCACAAGTTGGCAATGTCTATGCTGCATCAATAAAAAGATGACGTGTCATTAGAATCCGGGCCCTGATCAGCACCAATCTTCGTGTCACATACTCAGAAGGTACCTGACCCAAATACAAAATTTTGTTTTCGAAAGATTTTTAATTCTGAAGCTGAGCTGTACATAGACACACAGGCGAAGACAAAGACATGTTTCCGAAAATAGTATTTCTGGGTTCAGGGGACTTCAAAACGTGTATTTATGTCAAAAACTCTACTTGGAATTTAGGGGTCGAAAACAATACTTCCTCTACCTATATAGTATCTAACGTAAGGACTTTTTTTTTTTTAAATTTTTATTTTTATTTATTACATTATTTATTACAAATTACAAATTAGAAAATTCAAATTAATACAAAATTATTACAAATACAAATATAAATAATATAAACACAATTATTACATTTACAAAAAAGCATTATTTACCCCGCATGAGCATAGCTCGTGTTCGGGGTCAGTTCAGTTATACTAAAATTATATTTTGAACATTATATATATATATATAAAAATACATATTATAGTTTTAGGAAAAAAATAAGAATAAAAATAAATAAGATTGCTTAATTGAAATAAAATACATGAACAAAGATACGAAAAAATAAATTACAATAACATAACAAAGTTACAAACAAAATACCCTATGTTAAAAATTAAAAATTTACAGTTAAGAATGAATAACGGAAAAAAGTGGGTAAAAGTACAATTACAAGTTAGATTTAATCAATTCGAGTACTTGTTTTTTAAACAATTTATTGTTTAGTGGTATCAGATTAGGGTTTCTTCTAGTAAAATTGTTGTATAGCCGTGGTCCGAAATTTATACTATGCCTTAGACCTACTTCTGTAGCACACTTTGGTTCGAAAAGAGGACAAGAGATATTATACCTCCTTGTATTATAGTAGTGATTTCGTGTTATGAATTTTTCATGTTGTTTATGGAAATAATTTAATGAAGTGTAGGAGTATAATTGTTTAATATTCAATACGTCAAAATCTTTATATAAACTTTTAGATGGATAGTCTATTGATTTCTTTAAACATATCTTGATTATTCTTTTCTGCATCAACGACAATGGGCGAGGTGCAGTCTGACATATCCCACCCCATCCTATTATTCCATATTGTATAACTGATTGGACTAAACTTAGATATATTAATCTGAAAGTACTCTGTGGCATAATGTTTCTTAATATAACAAATTTATATATAGTTTTCTGTATAGTTTTAGTCACTTTGTATCCTACACAGGCACTTGTATTCCACTTAAATAGAAGATTATTAATATTCCTCCAGCTGAGTTAATACGCTTAAATCAGTAAATCCTAATTGCATTCTTATGCTATTTATATTGTATATTGTTAACATTGTAATACTGAGGCATACAGTACCCGTATTCAGGACCCCTGTGGCCAGTCATGAAATGAACTGATACCATTCTGGATAAATAAAATAAATTGTGAGACTAATAATCGTGTTAAATGTTTTCTATGCAGTCCGGAATGGATACATAAATTTCGTTCATTTCATTATTGATTTAGATAATAAATATACTCAATTATTCTTACAGGGGAGTTATAGGAAGGTGAATAAAAATTTTAATTTCCGTAGAAAGGTTGGATTAACGTTACGTTCACATAAAGCATACAATTTCGGTGTTACTCCACATAAAAACAAATAGCTTTACAACTCATGTCGTGGAAAATATTCCACATGTCTGAGAGAAAAAAATAGGAATTTAGGCTTTTCATAAAGTAAATTTACACAATAAATTCTTGCCAATTGCCCATTAACACTTGACGGTAGTGCAAATGAACTAGTATAACAGAACCTTAGGATGAACTGAGGATATGAATTACTGGTCAACAAAATACAGATATTTTTGTGTTAAAATAATTGCTAAGTTCAAACAGACCTATACTGGAGCAGAAATCAGCATTTCTATACATCATTTCTATACATCACATTATTTCAACTTAAAAATAATAGTCTAATTTTTGCTTAAATTCATCTGTGTTTAAACACCTTTTAGCTACGAGGCCATATCAGGAGTTCGGGACCTGTGTCTGTACAGTATAGTAGGCCAAGGAACTATTAATTTTAAATTATTTCTATTATTGACATATGTTATGGAGTAAATTTTAACTGATATTAATTTAAATGGACATGATACAGGATAAAATGGTGAGGATGATTCATGGTGTGTAAATATTCAATTCGGTATTTGCCTTTACGACTAGGGAACCATGAAAAAACCCAGGTCAAATTGGCCGGCCCCGGGATTTGAACATGGAAACTCCCGAATGCGAGTCCAAGACGTTAGCATCTCTGTCACCTCGCTCGGTTAATTTTTAGTTGTTCGAACACTTGTATCCCTGACATACTCGCCCACTAAAAATTTACTTGGTTTATTAAAAATTTATTGTATTAGCATACACATATTATACTTATGTGACTTTCTTTAATATATAATTTAAGTTCTCTTAACAATGTGTTTGTAAAACTCTAAATTTCCCTTCAAAAATAAAATTTCGTAAAAAGAAACGCACAAAAAACAAAAATTTCACGAATACGCGGAATTTAGTGCTTTTTCGTGAATGTAAATCAACCATTATTTCGCAGAAGTGATTGAAACAGAAATCAATAATAATAATAATAATAATAATAATAATAATAATAATAATAATAATAATAATAATAATAATAATAATAATAATAATAATTTAATAATAATAATAATAATTTAATAATAATAATAATAAAATCAGGTAAACTGATGTAACAAAATGCCAAAATTCTTTAAACAATCAGTGATAGGCTAATTGCAATTATGATATGCAGAAAATAAGTTATTTTTGTAATCGATTTCCGAGTTAAGCTCCAGATCGATTCATTAAACAGGGCTTACGGAAGAGCAAGGGTCTAAAGTATGATAAGTATATGTGAAGGAATATGTGGGTAGTGTTATTTGTCAAAGCTTACTGTATTGCAACTTCCAAAGCCGTATATGAACACTGTAAAACAATAGGTTGCCATGTGAACTGATTTGCATTTGATAAATTCTTTCTAATATATATATATATATATATATAAAATAGGCATTAAATTGGGAATTACTCCTTTACCGGCCAACCAATTAGATTCAATATCAATGAGCTTCTTCCCATGGACGTTATAAATGCGTATACCAAGTTTCATGAAAATCCGATAAAGCCTATTTGAGTTATCGCGCATACAGACACACGGACAGACAGACAGACGGACAGACTTTTCCAGTCCCCCACACAATCTCATAAAATACCATTCTGGCATTTAATAACCACAATTAGTAACTCAAAAAAATTAGGTATATCCGTAATCGTAAGCAGTGTGATAACAGTACTACCTAGCTTCTTCTTCAGAAGAAGGTTTGATGTAAAATGATATGAATCCCGCGCATTAAAATGATATTCTCCCTGCAACAAATACATTGGCAAAGTCTCAAAAACATTTTACCCTCTCATATTACTGGCAAGTTTCCATTGGGTGTCGTGTTTGGATAGAAATGTGACAATTTGTCAGTTGAAAGTACATAGTGAGGGCTTCTACGTATATTAAGTCCCACTCGATTGCATTATCGACATCCATCTATGTAGCCACGTATTGAACCTCAAATTACGATATATATGTGGCAATGAGGATAGCAAGTTTGACTGATTCTGTGCTTCACATGTTCATATATTGATTTGACAGAACTACTTTTTTGAAGTAGTTCATTCCATCTAGATAACTTAGATAGACTTCATAACTCATATTCACAGATCACTATAATCAGCAGATATCTAAAATTAGCATTAATTGTAATTTCACTTTATTCACAAGGGCATTAGTAACTAGCAGTTAATTGTAACTATTGTATAGTGCAGTTATTCATTGCATGGCCAAGCGGCTTCAAAGATGTCGGTGTTTCTTTATGTTAATTGATCTGACTAAAATGGGCCTTGGCTTCCGCTTTCCAAAACAAAAGCAACGTTGGAATATTCTCTCATTGTTATCACTGACCTCAGTTCTTCCTTAGCTTTAATCAATTCACACGTGTTAGTGTTTATTGTATAGTCCAGTTACTCATTGCATACCCAGGCGGCTTCCTTTCGTTAGGAGGAAAAGTTTGCCTACAGCTCAACCCATGTTCTTTGTTTTTACCGCACCAATCAGCTAGTTACCCCAGCCAATCAAAATCTAAGAATGTTCTGTGGCGATTTTGACAGCTACTCGTCTACTCCGCGTGGAGTTAAATCCGTGGTTGCAAGATCAAGTTACAGTAAACAATAACACGTGTGAATTGAATAAAGCGAAGGAAGAACTGAGGTCAGTGACAACAATGAGAGAATATTGCAACGTTGCTTTTGTTTTGGAAAGCGGAAGCCCAAGACCGATTTAGTCAGATCAATTAACATAAAGAAACACCGAAACCTTTGAAGCCGACTGGCCATCCAATGAGTAACTGCACTATAACTAGATCTTGCATCCGCGCATTTCACTCCACGCGGAGTTGACGAGTAGCTGTCAAAATCGTCACAGGACATTCTTAGATTTCGATTGGCTGGGGTAACTAGCTGATTGGTGCGGTAAAATTAAAGTAAATGGGTTGAGCTGTCGGCAATCTTTTTCCCCTAATGAAAGGAAGCCGCCTGGCCATGCAATGAATAACTGTACTTTAACAGTAACTGTATTTACAATTTGTAATTAGTGTATCCAGATAGGTATCAGTAATTTGTAAATATCTGTAATTTTGTTCCAATGTATTGTAATAGTAATATTAATGTGTGGTTTTAAGTTGTAATCACTTGCATTGCAATCAATACATTTATGAAGGCATTGCAAAGCATATACATGTATATAAGTAAAGTAAAACGTGTTGTAGAACTATAACCCTAACATGGCAGTAGCAAAATAGGGTCAAATAAAACGGATATTCAATAATAATAATAATAATAATAATAATAATAATAATAATAATAATAATAATAATACCTAGATATAATACCCTGACTCGTTTCATGGCTTTTACAACGCGTTCAAGTAAGTTAATAAATATTGTTGATTTATATTGGAGATGCATAACTACAACAAAAGTACGCAATCTATGAAAAGTATGATACATTAATGTGACAAAATCAATATACATATATCACCTTTGGTAGGTATATCAGAGTAGGACATGTAACTATTGATGTGCATCAGCTGTTTGCTATTGTTGATTGTTATTAATTGTTACTGATATTCAAATTGTAATGAGTAGACTATTATACAGCATAAAATAGCTACGTTGGGTCTTGGTAAGTAAATTTGCACTTCAGCATTTACGTGTTTGACTGGGAAACCATGAAAAACCCTAGTCCAATTAGCCAGCCACGGGATATGAACCCGGGACCTTACAAATGCGAGTTCAAAACGCTATCTTGTCGTCGATTTCGGTTGAAATTACACTGTTATTACTGAATATCGCGGTGGGGAAAATAGAATTAGAATAAACAGGGAAAATTTAAAAGATCACAGGTGCAAGGGAAATAACCACTAGTAGGCCTAAATACATGGAAACAGGGAAACAAGAGAACCGGCAAAACGTAGAACAAAAAGGAAGAGGGAGGAAAGGGATAAAGGAGCAGAGAAAAAAACGAAACATGAATAGAGTGAATAGAAGTGACATTTAAAGAAAGAGGTATGAAAATCATGAATGTTTTAAATCAAAAGAGGAGTGGTTACTTACTCATAGGAAAAAGATAGGAAAAGAAGAATATTGTACAAAAGGAGGGCATAAATAATAGATATTGTGAAGATAAAATAAATTATGTTGGTTTCCGAATATCAGAATGGATAAAGAGGAAAAAGGGGTGATAAAAATAATAAAAATATAAATTATTTATGAAGGGTTTACATTTCAGAATAATGAAAAAAAATCACGGATTTATTGTTCTTCTGACAAAAAATGTTCTCACTCATTTCATAGAGAGATTGTGTAATAACATATTCTATTTCAAGCACACTTTGCTCAACTTGTTGAAGCATGCAAGAGCAATCAATAAAAGTTTTTTGTAACGGATAAATCAGCCAGGCTTTTTGAACTCCACTGAACGTACATGTGTCAGATAAAAAACCGCGGCCTAAGTTATCCTGCGATGGAACACTGGTCAAAAGAATTAAAACAGTCGCATCAAAACGTGATAATTCTCACTGAAGGATTTTCCATCTAAAGCTCTCTTGTCAAGTTTAGCCATCCGTTGTGCGATAAAAAACAGAATGTAGACCACACCAAATTTCCACCTGCCACAGAAGCAAGAACTGCTGTCTCTTCTTTTGTCTCTGTGATGATTTTAGTTTAAAACCCCGCTGAATGACAATGAAAACATAACTGTACCGTTTCAATCTCCAAAAGATTCATTTACTGCGAAGATAATTAGATGTATCGTACAATGCAAATAAGCTTAGTTTGTCTTTTAAAACAGGTAATATTCGTGTTTTCATGCTCATCCTACATCAGAATAAATAATAAAATACTGTACCAGTAATGTTAGTCCTGTAGGCTATCATCCTTGTATGTAGGCTCATTCCAATTAATGCAAAATAACTTATTTCTTAAAGAAAATGGTAAATATATAGCCTATAGCCTATTCATGACAAAATATTAATATGGTATTACAAAAAGCCTTTAGATTATAATACTATCAGATGATATTAAAAGCATAATAATAATAATAATAATAATAATAATAATAATAATAATTAGGAAGAGGCATTTAATGACCATAAAATAGTGAAAAAAGGCAAAAAAAATGCATTTATAACCTAAAAGTAGTCAAAAAATTACCTTAGCAAATAGCCTATGTGCCATTTAAAAAGAAAGAAACAAATTTAATTCTTTATTGCTACTAGACAAACTGCTATGGTGTTCACAATAAACCTAAATTAAAATGAACTATGAACACTTCGCGGAGATTCTGAAATAAAAACGATTGTCGTTAATGATCGTCTTTTATTAGTATTGTGAAGAAAATAAATAAATAAATAAATAAATATCATGACTGTAATGAAAAAATCTTTAAAAAAAATTATAGGCCTACATGCAAAAGCTCCTCTACCTCCACTGAAACATGACCTAAAAATGTCGAAAATGGCCTAAAAATTGACAAAAATGGCATATCTATTGAAAATGATGAAGAGGAAAAATAAAGCAAAAAATTCAAAAACAAATTGCCCTTATTTATGGCCGGTTTCTATAAACTCGCGAATTACTTATGGGTAAATTATCCAATGCACAGAATTTACACAATTTACACAAGCATAACACCACACAAACACAAATAATTTAAAGATAGCAATCACATACACTTGTGGCGAGTTTCTAGATAAATGTCCTCTGGGTAAATATGAAAATGACAGAAAAAATGTTCCTACAAACTCGGGCTAGATCTTTCCAAGGGTAAATCTTTGGGTTAATTTATCCTTTCATGGATGGCTGGATAAAATTTAACCTTTTTGTAGGATCAATAATAATTTAAACAATGAGAATCAAAGCCTCCTGAATTAAATTAACTGTACAACTCCAAGGCCTTGCTCATTATATCATTGTGGGTGAAATGGAACTAATTTGTCCATGGATAATTTACCCAAAGGTAATTCACAAGTTTGTAGAAACCGGGCATAAATCACGTATATAATGAAAACACATTTACAAAAAATTCCAGCTATCTTTTAACCTTCATATATATTAAGATGCAAAATCATTAATTCTGATGTTTATTAAGTGCGGGAACACGATTGGATAATACCATATCAGGTTGTCTCAAATTTGGTTATAATTGGTTTGGATTGTCATGAAACTTAGTACACACACTTATAACGTCCATTGTACCAAATCGATTGACTGGTACTGGAGTAATGCCCAACTTAGTGCCTATTTTATGGTAATAGGTTAGACTAAATTTATCAAATGCAAATAAGTTCTCGTGACAACATATTGTTTTACACTGTTCATGTACTGCTTTGGAAGTTGGAATAGTTAGCTTTGAGAAATAACACTATCTACATATTCCTTCACATAGGCCTATGCTTATCAAACTAGACCTTTGTTCTTCCGTACTTACTTACTTACTTACTTACTTACTTACTTACTTACTTACTTCCTCGGCGCTACAGCCCTGGATGGGCTTTGGCCTCCCTCACGACTTGCCTCCATCTTTCTCTATTCTGAATCTTTTCCCACCATCTTCCCACCCGCATAATCCTCAAGTCTTCCTCTAGGTCCTGTATCCATCTCTTCCTTGGTCTTCCACGTCGCCTCTTACCATCCATGTTTCCATGTAACAACTTCTTTGGTGTTCTTTCCCCCTCCATCCGTTCTACATGTCCTAGCCAAGCCAAACGACGGGACTTCACAAATCCCACTATGTCTTCACAGTTGAGAATCCTTTCTATTTCCCCATTTGTTCTTATTCTCCATCCTTCATCCTCTCTCACAGGACCATAAATTCTTCTTAAGACTTTTCGTTCAAAAATACGTAAAGCATTCTCATCTGCTATTGTCATAGTCTACGTCCTTGTTCTTCCGTAAGTCCTGCTTAATGAATCGATCTGGAGCTTAACTCGGAAATCGATTACAAAAATAACTTATTTTCTGCATATCATAATTGCAGTTATCACTGATTGAACAAAATCATTCTGGCACTTTGTTACATCAGTTTACCTGATTTTATTTCTTACTATATTTTTTACGAAGGCTGCAAATGCTTCGCTGGCTCCCTTCCCTTTGGGCAGAAATGTATAAATAATTCAGGGAGCATGACCTATTATACGGGTTTAAAAGCATGGGCGAAATATGGAAAATACAGCCCTAATTGTGTATCCATTCGCGATGTGTAACACGCAATTTCGCATACCATCAGTCCGGGTCAATGAAATCGAAACGCGTGTGAACATCCATTCTCATTCAATGTATTGGGTATAAATAAAACAGTGGATTGAAGCTTATTACTCCCTGTTTGATATCCACCCGCTAAGTGCATCTGACTTTTTATCATCACATCGCAATATGCGACAGCCTAATGGTAATAACCGTCTTTTATTAGTATTGTGAACAGGCACAAAGAATTCCCAAGGCACAGGAAAAATATTCCCTTAACCAAGACTAATAAAGAGACTGGGCTACGAATATTTGGGTGTTAAAGGTTAAAAGTAAATTCAGGTAAACTGCTGGGCATGTTGCGCGCATGGGGGAGGAAAGACATATATTTCAAAAGTATTGACTGGGAGACCCGAAGGGAAAATACCACTTGGAAGACCTAGACGTAGGTGGGAGGACAATATTTGGATGTATTTGAGGGAAGTAGGATTTACGAGGGATAACTGGATGGAATTAGCACAGACTAGGGTTGAATGGCGGGCTCAGGTAAGCGCGGCAATGAACCTTCCGGTTCCATAAAAATATATTATTCCATTAGCTTTCTGAGGAACTATTAAAACTGAAACTAATCTCCGTGGCGTTACATACCTGAAGGGACAAGGCCTACCATAGGCAGATGGCAGGATTGGGGGGCATGTGGTCATCATGCCGACACCCACGGCCGTTAATGGTGGTTTCCATGACCGGAGCCGCTACTTCTATATCAAGTAGCTCCTCTATTTGAATCACGAGGCTGAGTGCACCCCTAAATGTAAGAGATGTAACGGAAACGTTTGTTTTCACAAGCAATGCAAATTACGTGAAATTATTTCTCAATTCAAGCAATTTATCGGCTGTAGAACAAATTTCAATACATTCCCTGCTATCCTGTGAATGCCGCTAGGCATGCGCAGTGGCCCATATCGGCAACTTAGATATGTTAGTCGGTTCGCTTTTTTTCCCTACCTGTACATGAGCGTTTACCGGCCGACACTTGCTTCCAGGCCGCCTCGCGGACCGTGCGTTCTCGGCACATCGCGAAAGTAATGTCTAAGTATTAATCCTATTCTGATAACAGAACAACGTACCGTATTTTACAGACCATAAGACGCACTGTTTTACTTTGAACACAGAGTCTTGAAAGTTGGGTGCGTCTAATGGTCCGACGTACATTAAAAAAATTAAAATTACGGTAAATATTGCCGGAATACCATAGTTATAAACAAAGTGTTTTAAGCGATAAGATTGTTACAAATTTCGGTAGACTGTAGGCCCACTTCAGTGCATTTGTCGCAATCGTAAAAAGAGGGTATTCGATGCGAAAAGAAAGGAATGTTGAGTTCTTTTATACGAAAGGAGTTGTCTTCGCCGGGTGGTTTAAATGAAGGCATTGACATCTAAACAGCCTAGTCCCGTTGCACTTACTGTATGTTGAATTGAGGATTAGAGGGTGTAAAAGTATTTTCATTCTTTCATGAGAAATCAAGTTCAGTTGTCAAAATTTTCGCGATGACACCTGTACAGAAGAAATTTTCGTACAACGCATGTTTTAAGTTAGAAGTGATTTATACTGATTCCATTGCACAATTTGTTTATGCAATGAAGTATATTATTCCCTTTAAAATTTTTGGCTTAGAATCACATTAAATTTCTTTTCCTTTAAATTTTCATCCTAAAATCAAGATGCATCTTACGGTCCGGAGCGTCTTATGGTCTGTAAAATACGGTAGGTGGTCTAGTGTCATTTGATTTTATGTAGATTTTGTCTCTGATTTATTAAGGGAGAATATTTCTATCTAAGAGCAATGCGATTGGACAACCCCTATCCTTGCCAACTCCTTTGATCTCTCTTAAATAACAAGACCAAAATCAATGTTAGACGAAATGAAGTTCATTTACGCGTCTACTCAATATCTCAACAGATGCTTTTGACGTTTGCAAATAAGGAAGGGTATGAGGGAAAAATTAATTAATGAATTAATGTTTTCTACAGAAAAAAGTTTTCTCAAAACTTCAAAAAATAAACTTAACAAAGAAGTTTGGTAACTAGAAGAGCGTTCCTGCTTCAATCTATTGAACGAAAATGAGAGAGGAAACTTATAACCGCAATAAAAAAAAAGTAAGTTCGTCTTTATTAATTACTGGTGGAGTGTCTCCCAAACCGAGAAGCAATTTTAAATACGATACTAAGATGAGAATAAAATGTACTTGTGAGTTTGTATCTATCCCTGTAATATAAATAAATATAATATCCCTATAATAAAAAGCCACAAAGCTGACTGACTCACTCATTCACTCACTCACTGACATTAATGTTTGCCCACTTCCAGATGAGCTAGAAACTTTAAATTAGGTACACTTATAGCTTTTAGGCTGTAAACCACAGGAAAATTCCAAAAAGTTTATTTTTTTATTTTTTAGCCCTAAAAACCCCCCGAAAAATGGCTTGGCCCGGCTCACGGACATTAATGTTTGTCCACTTCCAGATGAGCTAGAAACTTGAAATTTGGTACACTTATAGCTCTTAGGCTGCAAACCACAGGAAAATTCCAAAAAGTTATTTTTTTATAATTATTAGCCCTAAAAACCCCCCGAAAAAGGGCTCGGCTCGGCTCACCGACATTAATGTTTGCCCACTTCCAGATGAGCTAGAAACTTGAAATTTTGCACACATATAGCTTATAGGCTGTAAACCACATAAAAATTCCAAAAAGTTAATTTCTCAATTTTTAGCCCTAAAACCCTCCCGAAAAAGGGCGCGGCTCGGCTCACCGACATTAATGTTTGCCCACTTCCAAATGAGCTAGAAACTTGAAATTTGGTACACATATAGCTTTTAGGCTGTAAACCACAGGAAAATTCCAAAAAGTTTATTTTTTTAATTTTTATCCCTAAAAACCTCCGAAAAAGTGCTCGGCTCGTCTCACTGACATTAATGATTGCCCACTTCCTGATGAGCTAGATACTTGAAATTTGGTACACATATAGCTTTTAGGCTGTAAACCACAGGAAAATTCCAAAAGTGAATTTTAAATAATGTTTAGCCCTAAAATCCCCCGAAAAAGGGCTCGGTTTCCATGGCAACGGTATTATTAAACAGTGTTCACGTAAGGCTCTGAAAATTTAGAAATAATTATTTCCGTAATCCTAACGGGGTGGTCGAGATAGTAACGTCTTGGACTCGCATTCTGAAGTCTCAGGTTCATAATAATTAAATCCAAATAACAAAATTTTCTTTTATCTGTTAAAGAAATTTCATAAATTATATTCTTTAATCATAACTCTTAGACAAAGTCTCGCATTCTTTACAACATATTAAAACCAATTTTACTTGTGTTTTTCTACGATTTCCCTGGTCGTAAAGACAAATGCAAATATTTACATACCATTAATCTTAGACGCTATTTCATCTTGTATCATGTCGATTTAAATTAATATCAGTTGAAATTTACTCCATAAAATACACCATAAATGTACCTATGTACACTTCCAGTTGATCTAGAAAACTTAGACTTTGCAAACTGATACATTTTAGCTTGCAACCGACGGGAAAATTTCGAAAAAACCCCAAAGTCTTCTCACATGTATTTTTTCAGGTTTATTGTGACAAAAAGGTAATAGCCAATACAGCAGACTAAATACACGTACTCTATCTCCCATAGATCTTTTAAAAAACTTTTCCCGAGAACCTCAGCGGAGGTATGGGGGCAGAGCCCCCAACGAGCGAAGTGAGTTTTTATATAAAGCCGTAAGAGGCTGCTATTGTCAGCCTGTCATAGTATACAAAGTTAAGGAACCCAAAAAGTACTCAGTCTGAGCACTTGAGTCTGTAATTCTTAACACAAAAACAAAATTTGCCAGAACTATAGATATTAATGTAGAATAGCATTTTACGGTTATAAAATACATACTATACTGAGAAATTATCGACAAAGAATGGTCATGCAGAATACGGGAATTCTTGAAGTTCAGTACGGGAGCCGTCATGATCCAAAACATATTCCTAAAATACGGGAGTTCCCAGGATATACGGGAGAGTTGGTCACCCATTCAAACTCTAAAACTAGCGTTGCTTAACCAGGTAAGAGTCTAGAAGAGATATGATCTCTAGCCTAAAGAAGTTCATTCTTATTCACAAGCTTCAGCAAATATGCTTGAAATGTTATATTTCTGGCCACAAAATTGCTTGTAAACATGAGCACATATGAATATCGATACATGGCCTTCTATACAAACAACGTAACAGGAAATGGAGGCCGTGGAATGTGGTAAATGTTATAGTCCGTGACAGGTAAATGTATTGGCAGGACAAGTCAATACAGAGAGATATCATCTGATACTCAAATTCCAATATCCATCATACTGGAATATTTTGTATATCCTGCAGGCGATCAATAAATTTTATTACACAAAAATGAACAATACACTTATTGTGCATGGACGAAAGTAATAACTTGTATTGGTATTGATGGGATAAATAATAAAGCTGAACTCCAAATATTCACTGAATGGAAACACACTACAAAATAACCTAAACCATGCTTTTTATACATTCAACCATAGTTTATAATATCAAGCCAGGTATTTTCATTTATGTTTCGACCCCCTTTTCTCTTATTCATTCATCCATTCTTTGTTTCATTCATTCATTCATTCATTATTTTTCTTTCTTTAGGCCTATACATTTCATTAATTTATTCATCTTTCCTTTCTGTAATTCATTCATTCTTTCATTCAGACATTATTTTTCTTTCTTTGTATATTTCTATTCCATTTATTCATCCTTTCTATCTGCCATTCATTTATCACTTTTCTTTCTTTCTTCTTTGTTTGTAGCCTATTTTTCATTCACCCTACCTTTCTTCCTTTCTTTCTTTGATGCATTCCTTCTCTCTTTCTCCCTTTCATAAAAACATTTATTATTTTCACTTTTATCTTTTTCTTTTTATCCTTTTCATCCATCTATTTCATTCTCTTTTCAGTCATTCTTTCTGTAATTCATTTATTTTTTATCTACCCCATTACCCGGCTAATCGTATTCAGTATTTATCTTCAAATCACTCACTAAATACCAGATCATAAAATAAATATCTACTTTCAATACCTAACCTTAGAACATTTATATATTCCCGGTCTTTTACTGTAACTTCTGCACGTTCCTGAAATCTTCTTCCATCCAGCATGAGGGTCTGTTGTACGCTGTCCACATTTAAAACTATCAGTACATCTGTCTCACTCTAGCACGTTACTCGTATAACTTAAGAGTGAGACAGACTTACTGTTTTTTATTTACTTCAGGTCTCTTACTTAGAACGGCCAGACTATAGGCTAAACGAATATCTATTAAAAAAACGCTATTTTTTACTTATAAACATTTGCTTTTTATTTTTATTGTTGTATGTTGTAGGCAGGGCCACAGAGAGAAAGCACTGGGCCCGGGGCAGAATTTATCAATCTAATTTTACTGATATTTTAAGTAAGGTTTGACGTGATTTAACCTTAAATTAATTTTGGTAATATTTCTCCATTAAAAAGTATTAAAAAGGAATATAGAATTATTATTATTATTATTATTATTATTATTATTATTATTATTATTATTATTATTACTATCAACGCTATGATTGAAATAATTGTTAATGAAACTTAATTAAGAATTTCAGAAACATTAAAATAGTTTGAATATACCTATGTGCAGCGTACATGATAATTTTATTGCCTTACTTCTTCGCCCATGTTTCTAACAGGACTGTCTTTTCTTTTCTTCTTTCCTTTTCCATTAAGTACGTGCCTCACACTTGCAAGGCATGTGCCGGCAGTATATTGCAGCACATGGCATCGTCACAGCAGTAAAACAACTTAGTTCCCTGGTATAGTGCAAAGCACGTTTTCTTATGTTATATGAGCGCTTCATCAACCTCTTCCTCTCTACATGTTACTAACACTATCATGGTAAAGTACAATAGTAAAATAACTAATTACGACTTACACGATCTTAAGAAATGAGGTGTCAAGACAAAGAGAATTTCCCGGAACAGTGACTATTTACACTTTCCAATTAAAATATGAACGATCTATTTAAAACGCGTCTCATTTTCGCTTATTTACTCACTTACTTTCTCAAAGGGAACAGATAATTCCTAAGCAAGCTAAAGGAATAACTATTTTATGAAACCCGGAGGATCATTGCCGTGCTTACTTGATCCCACCATTCAACCTTATTCTGAGCTAACTCCATCCAAACATCCCTAGCAAATCCTAGTTCCCTCAAATCTATCCTAATATTGTCCTCCCACCTACGTCTAGGTCTTCCAAGTGGTCTTTCCCCTTCGGGTCTCCCAGTCAATATTTTTTAGATATGTCTTTCCTCCCCCATGCGCGCAAAAAGTCCAGCCCATTTCATCCTCCGTGATTTAATTACCATTACTTACTTATTTATTTATTTACTATATTACTTAGTGTAAAATAATATACAGAGTGTTAATGAATAACACCGAAATATTTTACCAGTGTATAGAGGGGATATAGACAAGCAACTTTTATTAGGAGATTTTTGCTCTATGGATTCAATTTTTTTCTGTTACAGCATAAAATCTCCCAGGGCATGGCCGCCACTCATTTCTAACATTAGAAAAAAATCCAAAACAAAGGAACTTCGTTGTTAACACTGTAGTCAGTAGTTATGAATAAAAAAATGACTAATGCAGTGGCGACCAGTCATGTGATTAGTCTGTAAATTTTGCAGATTATGTAAACACTAAATAATGATATAGCTGTTGACGATTGATTAAGAGTCAGGTTTTTATCGATCACTATGAAGGTATGAAGTCAATTTAATGAACATTTTAACCCTATTTCGCGTAATTATTGATTTTTGAGCACCAAATTATAATTTTAATGCCCTGTATCATACACATTTTACGTCATAGAGCAAAAATCTCCTAATAAAAGTTGCTTGTCTAAGTCCCTTCTCCTACAGGTAGAATATTTCGGTGTTATTTATTAACACCCTGTACATTGTTGTGATATTCACTCCATTTAAATTGGTTGTAAAAATGAAGAGACTGTCGTTACCACATCACATCGCATCTCCGAAGGATGCAATACATTATGCATGGACATTGTCCATTAGACAATACATTTTTCTCACTTCACATTCTGATATAGAACATGAGGCAATATTGCAAAGAGAACGTATTCGGAGTGGGTGGCTTATAACTACCCTTCAGATAACTTTTCGAAAAAAATTTTCAAATAAAAGTTGTATCTCCCCATGTGTACAATTTAAACAAAATCGTAAGAACTGTTTTCGAGAAAATTGCGATCAAACGAAATTTTCTTCATGTAAAGTCCCCTTAAAAATAAGAGAAAGTCGTCTCCAGTCTTTGTGTCAAAACTCCAAAAGGTACGTAACCCAAATAGAGAATCTTGTTTTCGTTTTATTTTCCATTACAAGAGGCTGTATTGCAAAGAGGGCGTATTCAGAGTGAGTGGCTTATAACTACCCTTCAGATAATTTTTCGAAAAAAATGTTTCAAATAAAAGTTTTAGCTCTTAATATAAGCACCCCATGTGTACAATTTAAACAATATCGTAAGAGCTGTTTTCGATAAAATCGCGATCAAACGAAATTTTCTTCATGTAAAGTCCCCTTTAAAATAAGAGAAAGTCGCCTCCAATCTTTGTGTCAAATCCCCAAAAGGTACGTAACCGAAATGCACGATGTAACTAATTAGTGGTACTTGCGAATATTGTTGCCGTGGATCGTAACTTGACATTCCCGCACGCAATCTGGTTACTATGAAAACAAAAGAAATCTTCATGCGGTAAAAATTACAAAAAGCACAAGTGCCGTAAGTAAAACCATTATAATAAAAGCCTTTATGGAAGGCCCCCCAGTTTGTGGCGACTTTAACAGGACAAATATTCGGTCCCCATAACAATCAACATATGCGAATCACTTTCTGAAATATAACATCCATCTTCAATAGTGTATAAACATAATATTTTCAGCTAATATCTCAATTAATATAAATAAATTGATACAAATAATCATCGCGCAAAAAATAGCATGCAATACTCGTGCCGTAAGCGCATGACGGATCTCGGAAAAAAACTCTTTCCTCGATCCGTATGCACCGCTTACGGCACTTGTATCGAAATATTGTGCTATTTCGTTCTATGTTCCATTACAAGAGGCCGTATTGCAAAGAGCGCGTATTCAGAGTGGCTTATAAATGGAAGTTTTCCCGAGTAACGCCAACATAACTCTTACTTTAGAGAACTTTATTCATCCCTGACTGCAAATGACCAGAGGAACAAGAATCCAAAGAAACCATCTTGTACTAAGTAGTGTCATGTTACCTACCGAATTTACGAAGGCCTGCTTAAGAAATGAGGGGATGGGGGTCGTTGTTTTTGGTAAACAATAGCTCCAAGACGCGTAGGAGGATTGTCATTAATACGATCAGATGGAATCTCCTTGCTTCAGCCCCTAGAGCCGCATTAATTCGGGCGCGGGGCAGATTACCATCTTATTCTGTGGAAATAAAAATCAATTCCCTTGTCAGACGCGCCATTGTTTGGCATATAATTACATCAGGGGTGTCCATGCTCGGTGACCCAGTAAACAAGGTAATTAACGGGACACATATCTGTCCTTATTACCCAGGAGATCACGAGTTCACACCACGAAAACATGTAAGTGTTTTTGGAAAGAAGTTTACAAACTTAACCCATCTTTGGTCGCATAGCACTGTATAAAAACACTCTATGCAGGTTTTGGAATCGTCTGCATACTACTGTCTCTTTCTTTAAGCTTAAACTGAAATTTCATTTAAGAAAATGCTCAAATTCTTTCTTTTATCAAACTGTTTTTATAATATAAGTGATCTTTATTCTTTATAAGTGTGTATATAGCCTACTGTATTCTTAAATTTATCATTCAATTTGTATAATTCAGTTTCCATGTACTGTAAAAATAGAGTTAGAAATAATATTAAAATGTATAACATAGTGCTAATGAAACATAAGTAAAGTGTAAAAAAAAGTAAAGTAAAGTGATCCCTGTTACAGGCCATGGAGGCCCAGAGGGTTCCAGGAGGTTGAGGCTCCCAGATTTTGGACATTCGGCACGTGAAGGTGGTAAGGTTGTCAGCCTTACGCACCGGCCGCCTTTACCCCCAGGATTGCTCCTGGTACTCATTTCTGTTAGAGGCTGAGTCGACCCCAGGGCCATAGTGCCACCAGAAGGATTAGGCAAGTTGAAAAACTCCGACCTCATCGGGAATCGAACCCGCGACCTTCCGGTTTGTAGCGCAGCGCCTCAACCACTACGCTACGGCGTACCCCTAAGTAAAGTGTAGTATGTTAAAAATAATTAATATTCATATTATTGTACATATATTGAATATTTGTATGTAAATGATAAATTTGCAAATTTATATGTGTTAAAATTTAAGAAATGTAGTTTATAAGCATGTGTAAACTTATAGGTAGGCCTATAGGATAATGAAAAACACTGTATTGTGTAAGAAAACAAACTAACTATCTAACTAACCTCTCCCGTTGTAGGCACGTTTAATTGGCCCACGCCGCCCGGGCCTTAGAGAACCGCGACCTGTTTGAAGAGCAATTATTTTTAGATCACATGCATACTTTCTTAACCAGACAAGCACATGGAGGGTTCTTCAGAGGAGTGATCTGCCCAATGCTGGGGTCATCTCCGAGACGAACACATAGGACGAGACACACCATTATTACACACACTTAGGTGAAACAAAGCACGGATGGAAGATAACGACGATCAGATGATATCCGGGGACCACAAGTACCTAAAATTACACTTTATTCGCATCACAGATGAGGCCTTAATTTTCCAGAGTAAATAAGGAATTATTACTACTACTACTACTACTACTACTACTACTACTATTATTATTATTATTATTATTATTATTATTATTATTATTATTATTATTATATTATTTTAGTTGAATGTAGCTAGTAATGAAAGCTTCTTTGGACGTTTGTAATGGACATCTAAATAAGTAAAATACATTCTTTAACCGCAGTTTATCTTAATTCATGTAGCCTAGTGCATTTCAAATGTGTAACTTTGTGTTAATTTTTTCCAGCTTTTCATTATGATATCTTCAAGTACACTTTAAGAATAAGTTATACACACTCCACAACATCTCTCCGAACACAGACATTTAGGCCTATGCTCTCAAATTTTAAATTAATATAAAGAAAATCCTGCGAGATTATTGCCTAAAATAAAGGAAAGGAAACTTAGAATTAAGGTATCAGGTTCTTCAATAGGCGTTGTCAATCTTCAATTAAGGCAGCTAGCCTCGATCCTAAATGAAGATAGAAGGCAATGATTTAGTCTTTACCAATGTACTCGTAAAATACACGTCAACCAGAGAATGCGAAATCTTCACGCTGGCTTCTCTCACTTCACAATTCACGCAGTTGTCTATACAGCAGCGTATTTAGGTTAGGAAAATCGTTACCATGGTGATATAACGTAGCCAGAAACATTTTATTGTAGTAATAAGTAGAATCTGTGTTCAAAGACAAGAGAAAGTTTCTTGCAACACAAAGGGCTTTGCCAAGAAATAACAAAATGAAGGAAACAGCCAACTTTCCGTTGAATCTTCATTGAATGCAGTTCATTTGTTTTAGAATAATAAAGCAAAGAGAGTAGAATAACACAAAGGAGATGCTAATCTTTCCTCTTAATTTTTTTACGCTCTCAATAGCATTTGAAGTAAAGTTTGTAAGGCTGAAATGAAGACTTATGCTGAAAACGCATCTACAAAATGGGAATTGGTGACAGAAAACGCACTTTTTCTTAAAAAGTAAATGAGTAAATATGAATGACAGCTTAGTTCAGATATACTCTGTTTTGAATGAATAACACAAATAGCTATTTGTGATATGAGTGTTAAAAGCGAGATTTCTTTCTGTGAGTAGGAATGATTGCGAAAAGAGCGTAGCGAGTGTCATACACTATTTTTTAGTCAGTCATGAGTGTTTGGAGACAAATTATAGATTACAATGTACAACATGAAAAATGTCCTTTACATGAAAATATGTTTCTTGTATATTTTTCGCTGAAAATAACGAATCCGTAATAATTTTGGTTTAACACGCATCATTTAAAAAAAAATCACATTTTTTCTTTTTACGTAAATATGAAAACTGTGTCTCCTTCAAAAATGGTCGTGATGGACCATTTTGGTTTTGATGTATGAATCAAGAACAATTTGTTTATACAGAATCACAGTCCAGAAAAGTTCACATTTGTTGTCCCTCTACAGCATGAAAAATGTCCTTTAGAAGAAAATATGTTCACTTGTATATTTTTGGCTGAAAATAACGAATCTGTATTTAAGTTTTGTTTACCACACACCATTTCCCCCCAAATTCCCATTTTTTAATTTTTACCTAAATAGGGTCTATGAGAAGTGTGTGTTCTTCAAAAACGGTACGTGATGGTCCATTTTGGTTTTGATATATGAATCAAGAACCTTTTGTTTGTACAGAATCACATAGTTTCATACATAGGCGTAACCAGGCCGACCATATGGGGGGGGGGTTATAACATCCAGGGAGAGGGGGGTCCGGGGGTCCTCCCCCGGAAAATTTAAAAAATCAAGATGGAAAATAACGAGTTTTAAGCTTCCGGGGATCACCCCCGGAAATTTTTAAAAATTAAGACGCAAAATAACGAATTTTAAGCTTCCGGGGGTGCTCCCCCGGAAAATTTTAAAAATCAAGACTCAAAATAACGAGTTTTAAGCTTCCCACGCTTTATACTTGTATTAAGTAATTTATGGGCACACTTTAAAAAATTATACAATTTTCATTCTTTTAATCAATGGGGGGGGGGGGTTCAAACCCCCAAAACCCCCCCCTCGCTACGCCTATGGTTTCATATAAAGAACAGAAAAAAGTTCAAATTTGTTATCACTGTACAACAACAGCTGAACTGATTAAAAATCGGGTGAGTGGAACGCCACGCAACTGAAGTGAAACTTCGAATTTTCTAACAATTTTACCCATTAACCTATTGTAAGAAAGTAAGAGTCAAATTGTATTTTTGTTTATCCCAGTTACTGTTATGCAATAGCTGAACTGATTAAAAAACGAGTGCGTGGAACGCCACGCAAGAGAAGTAAAATTTGGATTTTTTTTCGATTTTTTAAAATTGGATTAATGGATTTTTCAATTTTGAAATGTTGGACTTTTTAAATTTTGGGTTCATGGACTTTTTAAATTTTGGATATTTTTATTTTTAAATTCTGGATGTTTGAATTGATTTAATTTTGGAATTTAGGATTTTTTAATCTTGGATTTTTAAAATTTTGGATCTTTAATTTTTTTTATTTTTAATTTTGGATCTTCAGATTTATAAGTTTAGGATTTTCAATTTTTTAATTTGAATTTTTTAATTTGAATTTTTTAACTTTTTAAATTTTTTATTTTTTAAATTTTTATTTTTGGATTTTTAAAATTTTGGATACTTAGAATTTTTAATTTTGGAAATTTGTATTTTTTAATGTTGGATTTTTTAAATTTTGGATCTTAACTATTTTATTTTTGGGATTTATTAATTTTGGATTTTGGATTTTTTTAATTTTGGATTTTTAGATTTTATAAATTTTGGATTTCGGTCTTTAATTTTGAAATATATTTTTTCATTTTGGATGTTTGGATTTTGGAATTTTTAATATTTTTAATTTCATTGAGTTGACTGTTTTCTGTGCAGTCCGTCACAGCCCCGTTACTTTCGTGACGATTTTCTTCGTAACGCAACTTTAAAACTGCCGAATTTTATTTTGTATTTTATCTCAGTTACTTATGCTACAGTCGAACTGATTACTTGCATGGAACACATAGTCACAGCCACATTTAATATGTAACACTCAAGGTTCCAGCCCACGTAGCAGGCGACACTTCACATTCATCACCTGTGGCTGGGGCGGATTCCAGAGTCAAAGTGATAGAATGGGCTCGATTGTAATGGGTGGCACATCTGCATATATCTGATCTTTGTCTCTGAACCAAGTCTGCGGGAGACTGGGATTTCTCAGAAAAAACTGATAATCTTACACCTCGGAATAAAAGGAACGCAAGGTGAGCTATCAGAATGACAATCACATTGTCATTGTAACTATAGTCTAATAAAATAATAAAATAATAATAATAATAATAGTCTGTCTGGAACCCTATAGCCCCCTTTGTTGGGGCGAAGGGGCATCCAAGTGGAGATTTCTGTTACCGATATGAATTTTGTTACGCTTATTTTCCGAGAGAGGGCAGAGGGACAGGTGGTAAGCCCATCGCCTCTCAACCCCCTTCAGGAAACTAAGGTATTACTTGGACGTGAAAGGGTTGAAAATTTTTGTCTAGAGGCTCTAATTTAGGCTTGGAGTTCTTTTACGGGCCGTAAATCTACGACACGGACCCCTCAGCTTAAAGTCATTTCCGGAGGACTCCGTGCCCAGGATTTTTACGTCCTGAAAAACACGCGGTCGGGATTGATCCCGCGACCTTCGGATCTAGAGGCGGGCACGCTACTTCTAGACCACAGCGGCCGACAATAATAATAATAATAATAATAATAATAATAATAATAATAATAATAACAACAACAATAATAACAATAATAGTAATAATAATAAATAATGCTTTATTTAATATGGCAAAGTTAAGGCTTTAAGGCCATCTTTCAAAATCAACCAGGAGTTTATTATTTAGGAATACAAGCAAACAAGATAATAACTAAAATTGTGGCGTTACATCCCTGAAAGAACTAGGCCTACCACGCGACCTATGCGACATCTACCCTAGGCAGATTGAAGGATTGGGGGGAGAGCATGTGGTCGGCCGAATCCTACATCCGATAACGATGGTTTTCGTGACCGGAGCAGCTGCTTCTCTATTAAGTAGCTCCTCAATTGTATCATCAGATTGAATCCACTCCGTTCCAGATCTCCCTACCTCAGATAAATCCGAGAAGGTACAGGGGATCAAACCCGGGCCAGTGGATATGTATCTAGTGACTCTAGCCACGAGACCATGAAGGCGATAATACATCAATAACAATCTACACATCTATACATTACATTTTACAAGTACAATATAGGCCTAATCAGGTAGATTGATGTAACGAAATGCCAGAAAGCTTTTCTTTAATCGGTGATAATTGCAATTATGATATGCAGAAAATAAGTTATTTTTGTTATCGATTTCCGAGTTAAGCTCCAGATCGATTCATTAAGCAGGGCTTACGGAAGAATAAAGGTACAGTTTGATACGCAAATGTGAATATTTTCATGTAATGTAATTCTGTGATTTCGAATACTTATCTACATCTATATCGATACAAGGGAAAAAAATAATTTTGTGCCCCCAAAATTCCGATTGCAGAAATCTCTTGTTTCTTACTTATATTTCGGTGTGAAATTGTATAATAAATTACCTTTATACTTAAGACGAATTGACAATTTGAATGATTTTAAATACAGAGTTTAAAATATTATCAATCAACTTAACTTTTATACTATAGAGGAATATTTTGAGACAGATTTTATTTAATGAATAGGTAACGAAACCTATTGCATTGTATGTATGCTTAATGGTTGAATGAATATTATTATTATTATTATTATTATTATTATTATTATTATTATTATTATTATTATTATTATTATTGATATTCAATTAAATTATTATCATCCAAAATATAATTTCAGTGTTGTATACAAAGTAAAACATACATTTTAAAAGAAAACGTAATTGGAACATCATAAGTAATATACAGGAATGAGATTTTTTTAATACATTACAAGACAGCGAAGGAGAAGTGGATATGTATGTACTTACAGCTCGAATAACATATAGAGAAAGAAAGCAAAAGAGATAAAGAGAGAGGATGAAAAGAGAGAGAGGATTCATAAGCAGAAAGTTGTTGCTTGGTAGATTGCCATGTTCTGCTTGCTTCTGAAATGAATTATTTGCTGTAGTAACAAGGGGAAAACTTTCCAAAGAACAAACCCATTGACCTATAACTAATTTAATTTCAGCTAATGACCTGTAACTGGCAAACTGTATGTCTGGTATTTTTTTCTTTTTTCTGTTTTTAATTGAGGGTGGGGTTTCAAAGATGCAGACAAACGAAACGGTTCAACTTGAATGTATATCAATCGGATATGACGAAAACGTATTTTATATTACAATTTTAGATCATACTGGCTCTAAGGTACGTAAAAAAGAATTATTTAAGTAGCGTTTTATCATCAAGACCTCAAATGGAAGAGTTTTTGCAACTGGAAGTCTTAACACTTTATTAAACTAAACTCCGTGGTGCTACATCCCTGGAGGGACTTGGCTAACCACCCGACCGCTGCGTCATCTCCCGTAGGCAGATGGCAGGATTGGGGGGCATGTGGTCAGCATGCCGACACCCACGGCCGTTAATGGTGGTTTTCTTGACCGGAGCCGCTACTTCTGTATCAAGTAGCTCCTCAATTTGATTCACGAGGCTGAGTGCACCCCTACCAGACCTCCCTACCTCAGAAAAATCCGAAAGAATATACGACAAGAAACAGAAATGAAATTAAAAATTAAAAAAAAAGAAGGAATGAATTTCGCGTGCACAGGGATCAATAAAGTTAATTATTTTATTTTAAATTAATTATTCCGAGAACAGAAAACACAATGGTGACCTACATCCGAAGAAAAAGTAATTCAGGCAGTCTGCAAATAACATTACGTCACGAGAACCATTAAAACAGCTATAAAAATAAGACTTCTTTTCACCAACTTTCTTGACTCGAGTTTTTAAAATCGTGAAATAGCTGCAAAGATATTAACTCTTCCGAATGTACCAAACAAATCTGTAATCATGTTTAAAAATAAAGTCCATATGATACACGTCAATTTCTGACGCGAATTATAAGTACGTAAAAGGGCCGGACTGCAAAGAAAACAATTAACGCAATTATTGGATTCGCAGTTTAATTCTTGAAACACTATTCTGTAAATTTTATATTAATTAAAATTTTTCTTGCCAGTTACTTTCTGTTATTAAGTGCCAGTATGGTACTTTATGAGATTGTGTGGGGGACGAAAAATGTCTGTCCGTCTGTCCGTCCGTCCGTCCGTCCGTGTGTCTGTACGCGCTCTAACTCAAATACGCTTTATCGAATTTTAATGAAACTTGGTATACGCGTTTATAATGTCCATGGGAAGAACCCTATTGAAATTGGACCAAATCGGTTCACCGGTACCGGAGTAAAACCCAATTTAGTGTATATTTTAAAGGCGCCATAACTCACATACGCTTTATCGGATTTTCATGAAACTTGGAATACCTATTTATAATGTCTATGGGAAGATGTCTGTTGATATTGGACCAAATCGGTTGGCCGGTACCGGAATAATACCCAATTTAGTGCCCTTTTATGGTATCATATAAGAAAAGGCGCGGTAACTCAAATACGCTTTATCGGATTTTCATGAAACTTCATATACTTATTTATAACAATCATGGCAATAAGCCTATTGAATTTGGACCTAATCGGTTGTCCAGTACCGAAATAAAGAGTAATTATCAGTCAAATTAATTATAATATTTTGGTTCATTTCGAAGCATTTTGATTGGCTCGCGGCCAACCAATCAGCGGGCGAGTCCCGTAACTAAGGTAAATAAAGAGTAATTCTGGTACAACCCTTCAATTCCTGTCGAAACCTTCTTTAGTAAAAGAGGGTAAAAAGAAGGCACCTTCTTCAAATGCAAAATCAAATTCTCGGTTCTTTCTTATAGCGTCATCAATTAATGACAGCTTATAAAGCTTCCTTCAGTTGCCATGGACAGTTGACACCTACATGAAAAACAAATGTTCCCATATGTACGATTATAGACGAAATGCTGTTGTATAATAACTAATTATTTTGCTAAAATTGATTACAATTAGATTAAAGCATTGAATTTTACTTCAGCCTATGTCAGATTTATAATCCCTGACCTCTTAATAAATAAAAACATTAACTTCTGAGAATTTGGTTAAGTTGGTACTCTGCTTTAGTGAGGGCCAAATTCGCATTTATGACTAGAATATCGCGAATATTATGTTACCAATGAATGAAATTATTCTATATTGTAACATAAGATAACTAGAAGGCTCGAAATATAGCCTAATTTCGAAATACGGTGATTTTTCTTTTCTGTGAGCTACCACGAGATAGTATTCTATGGTATTGGATACTCAAATGTCGTAGTGTAGTTTGGTCTTGGGGTAAGATGCTTGTCTAGTAATCAAGAGATATCACGTTCGAGTCCACCCTGAAGCAAAATTTTTTTTTATTATTATCAATTGTGTTAAATTGAGCCTATTCCATTCTTGTGTCCTATTTTGTCAATGTGCTTAAATAAGTATTACATTTTTCTTTAAAAAAAAACTGGGAATTCATTGTCTTTCATTGACCTACGTCATTCCTAAAGAATAACATAAGCCTATAAATGTTATTTCACGAACAGAAACTAGCTTTAAAGTTATTGCGTTGCGTTAAAATTGCATAAGCCTATACTCAGAACAAAACTGCATACCGCTAGGTGGAACTATCCTCTTCTTATTGGCTTACTGTACTATTTCATTGTCAATGCATTTTGTAAAATGTTTACATATTTTAAGAATTAGTATATCAGTGCATACCAATATGAATTAAGGTTAAGAATCAAACTTTAGACCTTTGTTCTTCCGTAAGCCCTGCTTAATGAATCGATCTGGAGTTTAACTCGGAGATCTACGTATTTTCTGTATATCATAACTGCAATTATTACTGATTAAAAAAGCATACTGGCACTTTGTTATATCAGTTTACCTGATTTTATTTTATTACAAATTCAGGCAAACTACTGGATCCTGTAGGATACATTAGCATATAAGAGTCATTTAAACAACCTATTTTAATAAAACAAATTCTGAAATGTCATTTAGCCTACATTATAGAATATAATTATTTTCATTTTTCCTATACCCTGTAACGTGAACTTCCTCTTTCAGGGTGGGCTTTTGTTCTTCTTCTTCCTCCTTCTCCATCAGGGGTTACGCTACTGACTCTTCCGGTCTCATATCTTTTCATGGTTTCCTAGGTCGTCCTATTGATCTTTTTCCTCATGATTTATAGTTTACTACTTGCTTAGGGATTATTTTAAATTGCATGTGTTCTAGATGATGCATTCAGTTTTCTTTAATAATGCGTTACTTCTTCCTGTGCCGATTCAATACCTAGTTCATGTCTGATCCCTTAGGGAGCATTCACACCGAAGTAGCATGCCACTTGTGACGTGCTACCTGGATGCACGCTGCACGTTACTTATTTTAAATCCCAAATAAACAAGTTCAAGTCTTTACACCGAAATAGCGTGGCAATAATGAATCTCGCAGAGTACGACATTAATTTCTTCTAGGTTAATAGACACGTTTGACGTTTTCATGGTAACACTGCGGCAGTGTCTGACACAGGTTAAGTATATTTGATATTTTTTTCGACCCGTGCTGTGTCTCAACAGCCGAGTCTGGAACCAGCTGTGTCACCCGACAGCGGACCATGCGGCATCACTGGATCCACCCAGCTCTATAGACACCGCCTTCCTGCAAGCTACCCTTACTGTATCGCGCCAGTACTTGGGCGCCCAGGGTTGAGTTCTTCTAAGATTCTCTCATGTTTAAAGACCAATGCTGGACCGCAAAGTAAACAATTTAGTAAATTACTTGAGAACCTCAGTGCAGTCTCCTGCCAACGGACACATTGTTTGGCTATGAAAATAATGGGAAGAACATGGAACCAAAACCGATCTGAAACAGGCAGAAATTACACCAGAAGATGTTCAAATCCTGGAAATCTTCAGGGCCAAAATTCACAATTCACAATTCACCAAGAGGAAAATCAAAGAAGAAGACTGGAACAATGGGTATCGTATGTTTCACTCGAAAGAGAACAGAGTAGCACACGGCAATTTTTAAAACCTTAGAAAACGCATTTCAGCTGCTTGTAGTTTGCTGAAGTGGTTGAGGGGTGGGCTAGAATCACAGGTACCGCATTAATTCCAAAATTTATACACGAGAATTCAGCAGGAAAAACAGCTGCTTATTTCAAACATTAATTTCTTACGTTGCACACACCATCTTTTGAGAGATGATAGAACTATTAGTACTAATTGGAAATACTTTATTAACCTATTTTTATATAAGCGCGGGTGAGTTCCTTTTTACACCGAGCCCTTTAAATATCTATTCTTATACAATTCAACGGCCCTAAATAGCGTGCTCACTCGCTCGCCCGCTTAGTGGAACATCGGGCATACTCGGCGATGTTCGTCTCTCTCAGTCTAAAATTTCACGAAAAGTACAAAATTAGGAAAACCGTTTCTTTATTATATAAGGCCTAGGTGAAATGAACACAATGAACAAATATTACAATTTTATGTTTATTTACAATTTTCATAGCTCGGAACCACAAACATTTTTAATAAACTGCCAGTGTAAATTTCTTAAAAATCCTGGATTTAATTAATAATGGCGGGTGAAGCCGCGGGCACCAGCTATAATATTATTGATAGTTTAACCATGGAAGTATCGCGGACAATAAAAATCCAAACAGACCCTTCCTTCCCTTAAAAAAATTATATAATTTCTGAAAATTACACTGAATGTATCAAATAAAATTCACATCATATTCATGTGTCAACAAACAGTTGAGAAACGATATGTATTATCCACCGCCGTCTCGAGAATTACACACGAGTAATACAGTCTAGAAGGCAGTGGTATAATCAGCTTTCACAGTTAGGTTTGGAACTGCATAATCGAAGCTGATATCGTTTCCCAGGCGGCGCTTTCTAATGATGGAATGTACTCTGGAGCCGGAATTATAGCTGTTTCATTAATTACTATTGGTTTAGTTTATGAATGATTCGCGTGCAAGTGTTAATAAATATAATGCTTTCATAATTATTATACTATTAATTTTTAATTTTTTTAATTAATTATCGTGGGCGAAGCCGCGGGCACCTCCTAGTTAAAATACAATGCAAATAGACTTCGTATTACGGTTTCGGCAGACAATCGAAAGACTAGTAGTGGAAAGTTACATTATACCGGTATAGTAATTGGTCAGTCGTAATAAATAATTACAATGGCGCTTATTATTATCTAAATAAGAAACGCCATCTTTCGGTCCGCTGAATTGAAATGTAAGACGACCAAGGGGCAATTACATAGTTAAAACTATGGTTTGAAATTGTATAACAATTTTATTGCTGAGTACCCTGAATATGTAAATTGCAATCTTAAACATTTTAAGAGGAAAATAAAAAAGTTATTAGATAATATTAATAACAGACTTTAATTTTGTTTGGTCTTTCAATGTTTCAGTCCAATTTATTCTATTTTTTGTTCTAAATGCTATTTTTACCACTGGTTAAGGCTAATAATTATTTTTACTTACATGTACTCATAAATCTAGAAGTTTTCGTGTATGGTATACTGTGCAGTGTAATGTAATTATATTTATCTTAATTGACTATATATCTCCTAAACACGAGCGATGCTCATATAGCGACATGTTTGGTTTAATTTGTTTTTACTTGTATTAAATATGTAGGCTATGTAAAAATAAAAAAATAAATAATTTCAATTTCAATTTCAATTTCAATTTCAATTATTTATTTATAGAAGCTACAGACAATTTTTACAAATAATAATAATAATAATAATAATAATAATAACAATAATAATAATAACTAAATGAAAAAATAGAGCGATATAATTGAAATATATCCAACAAGTTCCTTATTAATTTAATTATAGGCCTAAAGCATGAATTACGAGCGAAACAGTCTTATAAACCTCCGGAAAGCAAGTTCATTCAGCGGAGTGTCTCATGCCTGTTGTCGACCAAGAGCTAAGCTAACTTAGTTTAGCTTAGCTCACATGCAGTGCGGGATTTGTGCCGACAAAACTACATATGAAATCCGGCACAACTATATATGAAATCCCTCACTGTATGTTAGCTAAGCTAAGTTAGCTCATCCCTATTGTTAATTAACAGCACAACAACAAACACATACAGAGAAGAACATTACTATGAAGGTAGTAATTACCCATACAAAGGACGAATATGACATGTACTCTTCTTTAAAGACACGGAATGTTTAGTCTACGTGTGTGTTTTGTACATGTGCGTGCGATGCGTATTGTGTGTGTGTGTGTCACGAGCATGGGAAGTCGTGTGCGTAACAAAATAGTTAAACAACAAAGTAAACATTCAAGGAGACTGTATCGGAAAGGGCACGTTTTTAAAGTCATCTGTAAATCCACCGGTGTAAAAGTCCGATTAGTACAGAATATTTGCAAAGTATAAGAGTTAATTTTTCGCCTTATACCCTCAAAAGAATATAATAAGATGCCAGAAATATGTATAGAGTAATGTGGACAACCTTTTACATAAAAATGAAGACAAATATTTATAACTTTGTTTTTTTTATTGTGTTATAAATTGTTATATCAGCAATCTGTTCACATTAATAATAATAGCCTATAATGATTAATAAAGCATTATATTTATTAACACTTGCACGCGAATCATTCATAAACTAAACCATTAATAATTAATGAAACAGTTAAAATTCCGGCTTTAGAGTACATTCCACGATTAGAAAACGCCGCCTGGGAAAACGATCTCAGATTCGATTATGCAGTTCCAAAGCTACCTGTGAACACTGATAATACGTATCGTCTCTCAACTGTTTGTTGACAGATGAATTTGATGTGAATTTGATAAATTCAGTGTAATTTTCAGAAATGATATAATTTTTCAAGGGAAGGAGTGGTTTGTTTGCATTTTTATTGTCCGCGATACTTCCAGGGTTAAGCTATCTATATATTATAGCTGGTGCCCGCGGCTACGCCCGCCATATAAGAGTAGATAATAATACTTTATCATTATTATACCATAGAATTGCAAAAAGCGGAAGTAAAAAACGATGGGCTAGGAACTAATAACCAAGCGCTACATTCATATAATAATCTTATAATGATCATAATAAAATTACGGTACCTAACCTCAACGGGCAACTTTTGATAGACGAAATGCTGTCAGTTTCGAGATGTTTGGAATCCAACATTAGTTAATGGATTTTTTTACGTGAAACTTTTTATTTTCTCGTCTTCAAACAAAATCAACTCATCACTCTGAAGAAATTATCGCTTTTCGTGATTTTCTCGAAAACGGCTGTTACGATTCTCTTTAACTTTTGCATGTAGGTTGCTTATACTAAGAGCTATAACTTTTATTTGAAGAATTTTTTTTCGAAAAAAAATATCTGAAGGGTAGTTATAAGTCACCCACTCCGAATATGCACTCTTTCCAACACGGTCTCTTGTAATGGAAAATCGTACGAAAACATGATTTTGCATTTTGGGGATGTGACACGAAGATTGGCGACGACTTTCTCTTATTTTTAAGGGGATTTCACATGAAGATTTGTCGCGATTTTCTTGAAAACAGTTATTACGATTTTGAATAAATTTTACACAAGGAATGCCTATACTAAGAGCTAAAAATGTTATTTGAAACCTTTTTTGAAAAAAAAAATCTGAAGTGTAGTTATAAGCCACCCACTCTGAATATGTGATCTTCGCAATGTGGCCTCTTGTTTAACTTGCATCAGAATGTGAAGTGAGGAAAATGTATTGGCCATGCTAGGAGAATACATTAATCAGTTTTTATTTGGGTTATGTATCCTTCGGGGATGCGACGTGATGTGGTTACGACATTCTCTTCATTTTTACAACTAATTTACATGAAGAGAATGTCATACAGAATAATTATATTAACTTATATTAAGAGACTACCTTTTAAGCTATTTGGGGAGAGGAAGTTATGTGAATTTCACATCAGATTTTTTAATGGAGGCTTCGAAAACATTATAGAATATTTAATGTTGAAAGACATGAGATCTTAGGCATACATAAAGGCCTTTTAAGAGAAACTTTGTATCCAGTTTTCTTTTTTTCCGGAAGAAGAAAGGTAGAGAGAAGAATTTGCCGTTAATGTAATTTTTATCGATTGCAGCGAAGGCTTAACGACATGTAGGCTAAAGAGAGAAAGAAGCATAAGCAACCGGATACAGATAATTACAAATCGATGGACAATTTCAAAAATATAATGTAGGGTTCCCGTATGTATCTTGAAACCAGTTTAAATCTGTTGGGATTAATATTACTGCAAAGCTTCCACTTTGAAAGATTTGGGTAGAACAAGAGAAACATACGGGAAATCCTTTTGTAAGAGAAAGTACCACATAAAATTATAAATTCCACTAATTTTAATTGGTTTAATTTAGTTTTTAGGCAGCTTTAAGGGAATGCACCTCTGAAATTACTAAAATCGAAAGTTTTCAAGCAATATAGCTCAAAGTTTTACCATACACTTGTCTCGTGCATTGATTTTATGGTTTAAAATTTCATCCTAATATCTTGAAAAGTTTTTGAGTTATTAATTTTCATAGTATGAAAGTAGAGCGATCTTCAAAATACTCCACACGATGAACATTTAATAATTAATTTTTTTTACAAACGCACTTTATTTATCTAACTATGAAGAAAAAAATTATATGATTTTTTTCTAAGGTTTATGGTTCCTGAGATAAAAAAGTGTAAGTTATATATAATTATATTTCAAAATTTCGAAAAAATATATTTATTTTGAAAATTAATAACTAATATAATATTCATAATTTCAAAAAATCATATGACCGATTTTTATAACTACACCTTAAGAACATGTGCTGAAAATTTAAGAGAAATTGCATAAAGACTTCATCGTGTGGAGTGTTTTAAATTATGAAAAATGCTGAAAAAAATAGTTAGATAAACGATCTTTAAGGGCAGGTAGGTACCAGTCAGGAACGTGCGCAAGGTCATTTAAAAAGTCACCTGACGCCCTTTAAACACGCAGAATGTCATAAACGAAAATAGATTCTGAAACTAGAATGTTTGTAGAATTTTATCAGTACAAAAATGAAAAATGACTTTTTTCACAATTTTTAACAAATCTCAGTGGTGCATTCCCTTAACTAAAAATACGAGGGTTGGAAATTTGATAGTGGCAACACATCGATAAAATCAAGGTGAATTACAAGTAGCTTTTTGTTGGTTGTTTGTTGGATATCCAGCATACTTCAGAGCAAATAGGAGCCTTTTCATAAAATATGGGAATTTTTCCCTCAAAGAGAGAAGTTATAAAACCAGTGTAATCGGGTAGTCAAATAAAAGTTTAAAACCTCATATTAGCTGAATATTAAGGAAATGCATGTAGGCTATTTGAAGTTGTTTCATGTGTAAAATCTGTCGATTATGTATTTATAACGTTGCAGCTGATTTTTTTTAATGAATTTTTTTACATTTATAGCATGACGGTCCGATTAGGATAAAAAAATGTGGAACTCGTGTTTAATTTGTGTTTGCGGCGAGAATGGGGGTCAGGATAAAAATATGTCATGTCATAAAAATCCGAACCCTATTTTATAACTATAGAAAACCTTATTATTCTTTCTTCTGGTTTTTTAAGCAAAGCACAATAAACTAAGCGAAAACATTTTTCTCACAAAAGTATTCACTTGGGACAAAATTGGTACTTCTCTATCTACAGTACCAATGTTACGAATAGAGGAATTAAGAAGACCCAGAGGCAAAATGTGAGAATGCTAGTATTTTTTAACAAAAACTTGTAAGTGGACTGTTTAAAAAACTAATTTTAGTTTTATAAATTACGATTAAACACAATGTGTACACTCAAAAGTTTTCGTCATTTGCGTAGTATGAGAGTGGTAACACTCTATCTTTGCAGTCAATGATGTGATAAGCATTGCATGTTAAACCACACAGTTTGCATATGCACTGATCGGTGGCGTCGTGAAATCGGCTTTGATTACATATGCGGTGGTGAAATCCATGGGCCGCTACTCTTGTGTAAAGGTGGCGCAGGTCGAAGTTGGCTCCTTTCCACTGCTGGTCATTCATGGCTGGGGTTCTGTAGAAGTCTGGGTCTATATTGTCTGCTTTTTGCCGCCTCTCGTCTAGGAATCTGCTGCAGGCTGGAGTGACTTCGAGGTCATTTGTACGGAGAAGATCCTCTATGAAAGAATTTGTGTTGGTCAGGGCATAGGCGATTCTATTCTTCGTGAATTTCGAGAGACAGAGCGTTCTTTTCAGATATGATGCCTTGATTCTATCCAGTTTCTTCATGTTACTGTATGTTAGGTGTGTCCAAAACAGCTGGATTGCGTATGAGGCAATGGGTGCAATTTTCAGATGGAAGAGGCTGATCGCAGTTTTTACTGACAGTTTTCCAAGTTTTGGGATGTCGAGGGTTGCCTTAATCGCTGCTACTGATTTTTCTTCCACATGTTTGGAAAAGGTATGGCCCGTAGTCTGGAGCGTTATTCCGAGGTACTTGTAGGATTTGACAATTTCTAATTCCTGGTCTGTACATGTGAATCTATCCAACTGTGTTAATCTTCCGCCTTTCCGAAATTTCATTATTTTTGTTTTGTCTCTATTTATAGTGAGATCGTTTTCCTGGGACCATGTTTGCAAGCTGTTGATCGCCTTTTGGAGTTCCTCCCTTTTCTTTGCTAGGATGACCATATCGTCGGCATAAAGATGCATAGTCACGCTCTCTGTTTGGACTCTTCTTATGACATCATGTGTGAGTACGTTGAAGATTATGGGGCTCAACGGGTCACCTTGTAAGACGCCGTTGGTCTGCTTGATTTCCTTGGATTCAGTCAGGCCGTCGGTGATGGTTATGGTGTTTTCTTGTAGCATGTTCTGGATTAGCTTGAATATTTCGTTGTCAGCTCCGAGGACTGTTTGTAATTTGCGGATGGTGATTTTCCTGTTCACTCCGTCAAATGCCTGTTTGTAGTCTATGAAAGCTGCATATGCATGTCCTTTGGGTGTGTCTAGTGCGTTGTGTATGTAGTGAAGAACTTTCTCTATTGCCTGTGTCGTGGATCTTCCTGGGATGAACCCATACTGTTCGTCGGGGATCACGGTCATCAGTTTGTCGTGGATCTTTTTCAGGAGGATGTTATTGAGTGCTTTAAATGCAACACATTCCAAGGCGATTCCTCTGTAAGCTTCTGGGGCGTCGTGGTTTCCTTTTCCCTTGTAGAAAACTTTGATCAGTGATTTTCTCCATAGAGAGGGGATAGTTTTACTTTCCAAGCATTTATTATATAATGCTGTCCATATGTTCAGGGTGTAAGGGAGCGCTCCTTTGAGCAATTCACTGGCCACGTTATCGGGGCCGGCTGATTTTCGGGGCTTGCTCTTCCCAATGACATACTGGACTTCATCGGGTGTTATTACATATTTTTCTCCTGGTGAGTCTTCCTCCTTGTTCTTTGTCGGCGCGTCTTTCTTTTGGAGTAGATTTGTAAAGTGCGTCTCCCATGTATCCATGGTTATGGATGGTGTTATGCGCGATTTCCTTGTGCCGAGTGCTCTGTATGGTTTGTTCTCCGCCTCCTTTATAAGTTCTTCTTCCAGGGTGTGTGTATATGCTAGTCTTTTTTCTTTCAGTAGGGTTCTATATCTTTGTCTTTCTTTCATGTATGTCAGTCTGACTTCTTGCACGTTGGAATTTTTTGTTTTGTGGAATTTTTCCAGGACCTCCATTCTGGCTTTGTAGCAGTCTGCGTCGAACCACGGTTTGCTTCGTCTTTTTGGTGGCTGACTTTCGGCGGATTCAATTAACCCTTGGTTTAGGGCTGTCAGAGCTTCGTCGATGCTTCCTGTTTCGATCTGTGCAAGTATTTCGTGCTCGTCGATATTCTGCACTAGTAACTGTGGGTCGATTTTTCTTGGCGTCCATCTCCTTACCTCATTTATTTCTTCTTTCCCGCATCGAGTCATGTTGAAAATAGTTTTGACTGCGAGGTGTTTTCTTAGCGGCGAGTTTGCCGAGTTTACAACAACATTTTGCCTTTGTACTTTAAGCCCTTTTCCCTGGTAAAATACAAGATCTAGTGTGCTGGAGCCGTTATGTGCTATATAAGTGAATTGCTGTTTTTCATTGATTGAAATGAAGCCTTCTTCTTCCAGCATGTCTGTTAGTGCTTCTGCCTTGCTGTTCGGTTTGTCTATCCGACAATTAAAATCTCCAGCTAGTATTGTTGGAAGGTCTGGTACTACATGCTCCAGGGCAGTTGCAATGGCTTCCACTACTTCTTCTGTTGTGAAGTAAGGTTTTAGGTACATTCCGACTATTTGAACATCTTTGAGTCTCACAATCACTGTGTTTTCTGCTGCGTATGCGTAGCTCGCTTGGCCTAGATAGGGTCTGTAGTAGCATGACACCCCACCTGAGGGTCTGCCTCGTGGTCCAGTTTTTGCCAGTGAATGAACACCGTAGTAGCCATTTATATCTAAAGGTTGCTGAATGAAAGTCTCGCAAAATATGAGAACATCAGCTCTTAAGATTTCTTCATCTGGGAGTAAGTTTAGGGTTGATTTGAGACCCTCCACGTTCCATAGGACGGTATCGAGTCTTAGTATGCTGTTTGCGTTAGTTCCGAAACTGAAAGGGTCGGAATATAACTCCTTCCGGCCAGAAGTCTTCGCTGTCAACTAGGTCTCTGTCTGAATCGAGGACTGCTACTTTAAAACATTTATTCCGTCCTCTAGTGTTTAACTCTGTACAGTCTTTAACATTTGTCAGTCCCTGCCCTTTCATGTATTCCACGACATCTTCTGCTGTGGTCGTTTCATCCAGACGACCAATGAACAGCCAGTATAATTTAGAGGCTGTTTTCAGTTTTTGTGTTTTACCACCCTTTCCCACTTTCGAGGGGGAGGTGGATATTTCGTTTGCTGCTCGGAGGGTCATTGGTTGCAGTGAGGTGTGGGGCGCTAATGTTTGAGTCGTGTTTCTTGACTTCTCCATTGTATTGGCTTTGTTTTCTTTTGGGGTGTTATCACTGGCTGTGATGGGGTCTTCGTTTTCGTCGATTGGTATGGACAGTGTCAAGTTTCCTCTAATATTACAATTAAAAAAATAAAATCAGCTGTAGGCCTATTGCTTAAAAGTTATGTGATTTAAAAGGCCTACGCGTGCATCCTCCAACTCTAGGGGCATATTTGTATTAAAATAGTTCTGACATGTTTTATAAGTATTGCTAAATTTAGCCTCTTGATATTAACAGTTAAACTATTATATAATTGTAAACCAAAAACCATATGTGTGTTACTAATTGTAGATAAATGGTGAGACGGTGTACAGAGATTATTTTTATATCTTACCATAATTATGAAAGTAGCTATTTTTCTGAAATTGAGTTTAAATGAACAAGTTCCAGAAGTTTCAAAACATACAAATCATATACTGTTAACAAGTTGTATTTCATAAAATATTCCCTACATGAAGTTCTATGATCAACACCTGCTATGCATCTGACGATACGTTTCTGCACAGTAAATATCATTTAACATGGCTGCAGACCCCCAAAAACAAATACCGTACGATAATCTAGATTCAACTTGTGCGTAGTAGAAAGAAAGTGTAATGTTATGGTCAAGAATAGTTCTCAGAATCCTGATCTGATAGCAGACGCTATTTAATTTCATAATTAAATTCACACAATGGTGTCTCCAGGACATATGTTGATCAAATTCAACACCCAAAAACTTAGTGACTTCCAATTTATCTAGCAATTTATCTTGAACACAAATGCTAATGTCTTTCAAGTTTTTCTTCTGTGGATTATGCAAATTAACAAATCCGGTTTTATTAAGATTCAAATAAAGAAGATTGTTATCGTACCAGGTATTTAAACCTTTTAATAACTCGTTACACTTTGTTTCAAACTTGGGACAAACAAGGTAATTGTCGGGGTCAAACCCCGTACTTCATCTAACTATGGTACCTGTAAAGCGGGAAGAGGAAGTAAAAATACGCAGAGGCAAAATGTTGGACGTCAGCGGTCTCCATGGCTAGTTTCTATCTCCTTACCCCACCGGAGACCCGTTAGAATCAATTTGAAGTGAGCCTACCGACGAGCGGTCTTTTGCTATTTTGGTTAACGGCAGAGAAGAAGAAGTCTAGCCAGATCCCATTGATTCCAACTAGACATACGTTTCCAAGCATTTGTATATATAGTTACTTCGCGGCATAAAATTGTGTTGCTGGAATTGAGGTGTTGCTGGACGTGTTTTACTCGATTAAGATTTTTCTACACATCGCAGAACTTCAACATTATATTAATTTGTATGCTGGAATTTTTTCGACGGTATTAGCATAACAATTTTAAAATTAGGGATTATATATAATACTTATTTTCGACTGAACTCATGGTGGAGTATTACTCGAAATTCAGAAAATGTTTATTGAGAACGGAAATCAAGCTAGGTTGTTTTTTAGTACCATTTGAAATCATTATTAGTCACTCACCTTGATTAAAAATTATTACTTTTAGTGCACTGATGATTTAAAATTTGAGAGTAATTCCCTACTTTACTGCCATCTAGTAGCCGACAGTGGTACTTTTTATATCCTAGGTTTTGGGAATTCATTGGAATTCGATTCCCGGTCCGACCATAGAAATTTTATATTTTAAACATATGTTTCCCTGGTCACTACTTACTGGATATTAAGTAAGAATTTAAGTTTAAAGACATCCTAGATGCTAATAAATTCATATTAATTTATTAAAATAAAAGTATGAGGCCTTCATTCAGTTTGAATGAAAAACTTATCAAACTAGACTTTTGTTCTTCTAACTTTTTCACTCAAACATTAGCAAATATGTAATAACAGTACGAGGGGCATACCGAAAGTCGTGAGTAACATTCTTTTTACAACCTTAATCTTTATTTGTAAGTGAAACCAAGTATATCATCTCAATCTACAGACCTTTCTTTCACTTTTCCACATAGTCTCCGCTTTTTTTTTTGCAGTATCATATGAGTCAAGAATATTAAGCACGAAATTGTCACATTTGACTTTCCATACCTCTGATAAACCTCTCAAGAATACACAAACTAATTATGGCATAAATCCACTTCGGAAGGATAAAAATACAGAATACAAAGTTTTATTAAATTATGCAAACTTATTTGAGCGCGTTTGAAAAGGTGACAGAAGGACACGAAAGTTGAAAACAACAGTAATGAAAATACTTCCGCCGAATGGATAAACGGATTAAGAATTATTTTTAAAAAGTCAAGTAGCAGAAACTCTTTGTCATTAAATATAAGGAAACAGATTAAATTTTCACTCACGTAAATGAATCAGCAGAAGATCAGTTGAAACTCACCTGTAAATAAAGAAACGACAGTTTAGGTAACAGAATTATTTATATAGAGATCGGATTTATAAGCAAATAATTCCGTAAAATAAGCAAGCAAATAAGCACCACCAAATCCAAATAATAATAATAATAATAGCCCGCACGTGAGAACGCACGTGTTAACCGTGTTCATGTTAGTTTGTTTATTCTCAGTACAACTGACCAGCAGAGTCGTCGTGAACAATGAATCCTTTGTTTTGTTTGCTAATTGATATATACTATAATAATGACGATGCCAGAGAGAGTTTGTTATTTCACGTGTAAATATTGATATTATTGTTGCATGAACTTACGAACACTCGTTAGCCACACCCTGCTAATGGCGCATGCTAATGACATTAACCAATCACGTTTTGTCACATGATGCGCATTTTCCGCGAACTCTCTGTGAATATTCTCCTCCCCTTTGTTTTGACTAGGATCAAACTAGAATGGGATCAATTATAGCAAGTTCTATGAAACAGGGTCCAGAAAACAAATAAATCGGAATGGAGATAGACGAGAATTGAGGAGAGGGAAAAGAAAATGAAGCAAATTGAAAGAGGAGGGACTGTGCAAACAAATAAACGCTAGCCAGGAGTAATGATAAGGTGTGTCAGCAGCGATGCTCGTAAGTTACGATGTGATCAGCGGTCGTAAACTCAAAGTGCCTGGCGAAATTAAACACGTCCACAATCTGTCCGTCACTTCTCCGCCTACAGTGTACACCTCCACCAAACAGCTTTGTCTTCCCTGTTTTATTAAATTCGTCTAACGTCAAGTGCCCATTAAATGGAAAAAATCAATTCACAAAAAGTGGCTTAGGATATCTGAAACTACCCACCTACTCGTCCCCTGATCTAATCTTCCTATTCAATCCCGAATAGGATGTACTGATGAGTTTCATGGCCTTAGTGGTGCGACCGACTGTGAAAAATGGTAAAATATTTTTAGCCTAATCACCACTAAACGTATGTAAATACAATTCCAAAATAAGGCATGTCGAATTTACAATTAATATATTGAGCGGTATTTATTATCGGAGTTGTTGAGAAAAGAGTAAATGACAAAAGACGTACTGTATGATCATATGAATTACAGTACTACTAGGAGGCCATGGTGGTGTTCAGAATCCTAATATTTAGGTGCACCAGAATTTTGCATTTTTGTAGTATTCAGCAGTTCTGCTAAGAGATCTGTATTTCAGATTTATAGTATATATCAGTAGGATCCTGTGGTAATGTTAGGAACAATTTATGTAAGTGCTTTAATGTATTTATTTCAATATAAAATATTGGTTTCAGCAAATGACATTGTTTACCTTAGCAACCGATATAATATAATACATTATGTCAATGAATAGTGGAATTCCATCCACTTCTTCAAGTGAATCGTCTAATCTAGTAAAATGCAAAGTGTGTAACAAACAGTTTACAAAACGTGGTATTAATCTGCATTTAGCGAGAAGCCACAAACAACCTTCACAAGAGTCAGATAATGATGACACTCAGACAAGTTCTGACAATTTTCAAAGTGCAGTACAAAACTCTGACTCTGATTTAGCTAAGTGTCCCCACTGCGGTGGTGTTTATACCAGTGCACATGGTGTAAGAATCCATATCAGCAAAGCTCATCCTGACAAACATCGTCAAATATTGTTGTCACGCCATGGAAAACAGAACAGGTCTAAAGAATATGATGAAATTTCTCCTGATACACATTCCGCTCATCACCCAAAGGACACTAATAACTGTTTTACAGATTTTAATAACAATATGACCGAATGGTTAGGAAAGTTTCTTACTGAGGTCAGTGATGAAACATTTGAACAGAACGTGGGAGACTGGATTAAGTTTTTGAGTACAGCACTCGATCAGCTACCAGGGCCTAAGCATCCAGCCCGGAAATATTACCAATACAGAAAAAGTCAGAACAACACGGATAATCAAAGAAAATATACCCAAACATCAAATCCAGAGCGAGCAACAAAACGAGATAGACAAAAAAGAAAGGAAAAATATAAATATCAACTAACACAGTACCATTTTTACAATCAGCGGCGAAAAGCTATAAGATCTGTATTAAAATCTAATGCAGAAATGTGTACTATTCCATCAGAGGAACTATTCAAATATTTTTCGGAGACTCATGGAAAGCCTAACCACATGGTTCGGACAGAATATACTGCCAGTCTGACACCACAAGAAAGAACTGATGCTGAGAAGATCTTCTCAGAAGTTGTTGATGCTAGTGAAATAGAAGAAGCTGTTAATAAAATAGCAATCGATACAGCACCTGGGCCAGATCATGTAATTGTTAGAGTGATTAAAAACAAAATTGCATTTGAATTAATAGCTTTCATAGCAACACGCATGCTAAGAACTGGATTTGTCCCCATACAGCTCAAACAAGCCAGAACAATTTTAATTCATAAAGGTAGCAATACCATGGACATAACGAATTGGAGACCTATTACGATTTGTTCTGTGATACGAAGGATAATTGAACGTGTTCTTGACAAGCGTCTCCGTGAATATGTCTGTTTTAATCCAAATCAACGAGGTTTCAACAACTCTTCAGGTACTCATGTCAACACTGCTTTGCTTGACTCCCTGTTGCTTGAAGCCAAAACTAAGAAAACCAATCTGAGTGTTATCTTCCTTGATATAAGGAAAGCATTTGATAATGTAGGTCATGAGCATCTTGAAAATACTTTAAAATCGCTGCCTATTCCTACGAAACTTACAGATCTAATAATTAACTTTCAAACGGGTAACATAACTCAGATTCAGTCAAAAGGAACTAAAACCAAGCCTATAACCATTTCCAGAGGTGTATTACAAGGTTCACCTTTATCACCAACATTGTTCAATTTGTCAGTAGATCATATTTTCAACGAACTTAGTGAAAACAGCCTAGCTTTGAAATACGGTTTTAAATTAAGTCCATCTCAGGAGAGATTAACCGTATTGGGATTTGCTGACGACATAGCAATAATAGGAAAAGATAAAATTTCAGCTGCAATCCTTGTACGCCATGCCATTCAGCAATTTAATGAAATTGGCTTAGAAATTAATATTAACAAATGCAAGGGAATATGTATCGAAAAGGGTGAATTATCTGAAAATGATTTTCAAATTTCGCCAGGAAAGGCATTGCCTTGCTTGAAAAAAGGAGACTGCATTCGCTATTTAGGTGTTAACTTCTGTGACGAAATAAATTTTGACCCTCTTACAACCCTGAGTAAGCTGAAACTGAACTTGGAACTCCTTATTTCATCACCACTCTTGCAGGCAGATCAGAAATTCACCATAATAAACACCTCGATATGTCCTAGTTTGGTATATCCATTTCAGACAGTCCAGCCTAAAAAAATCCCTCATAATTTCATCACAGATGCAGATATCATGGTGCGAGGGGCATTGAAGGAATTATTACAAGTGCCAAATGATATTCCCAATGATATGGTGTATGCTGATACTAAATTCAAGGGCTTAGGACTATTCTGTTCAACATGGGAAGTGCACCTACAGCATATTAATGCATGTAAAATATTACAGAAATCTAATGTTCCATTCCTGAATATTACAAGGCATTTCTTCCAAGAAATTTCATCAAGCCTAGAAGCCTTAAAAATCACCGAATCTCCTTCCATCGTTGATAAGCATGGTCATGTTGATACCCGGAAAGTACGGCAACAGTTAAGAGAGAGAGCTTTTGAGAACTGGAGCAAGAAAGACCATAAAGGGAAAGGAGTGCTCCTATATAAACAGTACACACCAGCTAATAAGTGGATTAGGGAGCATAAAGGACTAACGTGCAATGAATGGCGAGAAGCAATCAAGATGACAGCGAATATATCAGCAGTCCGTAGTGTACCAGGCAGGTCCCAGGACGGTAACCTCTGTAGGCGTTGCCACAGGGAGTTCGAAACCCTTGCTCATGTCCTAGGGGCCTGTCCACATGGTGAACTCCTACGCAATTTGCGTCATCACACAATTAGATCATTAATTGCTAATGCCTTAAGGGACAAGGGTTTTTCTGTTTTTGAAGAAGTGCATGGTCTTTCCAGTGAGGGTAGTACTCGCAGAGTGGACATTATAGCCTTCACTCCTCAGTCATCTGAAGGGCATATAATCGATCCAACCGTAAGATTTGAGTCCCATGAGGATCAGCCGGAGGAGGTGAATGAGGAGAAGAGACGAATTTATGAACCCACCATTAAGTATTACAAGGATAAATACCATCTAACATCCATAACAGTGACAGGACTAATGATTGGAGCACGTGGCACCATCCCAAAACTGCTGTTTGACTTCTCTAAAAAGTTCGGCCTGCACAAAGCCATCCTTACAGAAATATCACTGGTGGCATTGAAAGGGTCTATTGCCATATTTCGCAATCATACCTGTGGACCATGACTTCCAATTTTTAATAGTTATATATACTAATTGTTAAAGCTTCATTATTAATTTAATCTGTTTTCTTTTACTGTTTTAATTTATTTTTGTTGTTGGTACTCTTTGTCAATGGCAACCTGCAGGTGTTGCAGGAAGAAATAAAATAAATAATAAGTCAGTTTATTAAATGTTTCGTTATTCAATTAAATATATTCACAAAAGACATATGGACACATGAATTACAGTGCTAATATATTAATAGGTCAGTTTATTAAAATGCTTCGTTATTCAATTAAAAATATTCACAAAAGACATATGTACATATTAATTACAGTACTAATATACTAATAAGTCAGTTTATTAAATGTTTGGTTATTCAGTTAAACATATGTGAAAGGCTACGTATAGTTTTTCCAGAAACATGAAAAATTAATCAAAACACATCACACTATAATAAAAGTTTGTCAGATTCTATACAATTAATATAGTGTGGACCTATAATGTTTTAAAATTATAAAATTACCTAAAATTATGTACACAACTGGTATTAAGTCTATAAACAATAATTGGTTAAAATCAAGTTGAAAAGCATACTAGAAGTGATCTAGGCTATTTCAGGTTGTAATATAATATCAATGTTATTAAAATGTAAGACATAAAAAAAACGTACAAACACGTATATGATAAGAATATTATAGGAGAAAAATTCCTCCGACACTGGGACTTGAACCCAGGACGTTTGGCTATTCGAGCCAATGCTCTAACAAATGAGCTTTGCCAGAGTTCGCTTTACAGCGCCAGATGGAACCTCAAGTTTATGGGACAAATAGTTTAGAAAATACTCTCAACACTTCGGTCATCCCTTAATTTTTTTAAACTTGATTTGGGACTTAAAATTCAGTATTTTCTGATTTGTACTCCTAAAAAATGAAAGTATTTTTCATGCCAAATGAAATGTCCATGAATTTCAGCATGTATTACCACAATGCAATAGTTCAATAAATGGGCATTACTCTGTATTTCTCGCATGGTGCCTAAGATAATGCGTTAAGATAGGAATACGCCAGCGATATGAATAAATGATGCACCTCTGTTTGGTCAGTACAAACACATCAGATGATATCGTGGAGTACCGGTCGTTAATTCGGGACGCTTGTTGTATAAACTCATCATTGATTTTAATTCCAGAGTAAGTTTACGGACATACATATTTATCAAAGTGACAGCTGTAATGCGTGTTTTTTGTTAAATGAAGTCACTGACAGAATGCAGATTATACGGGTGCTCACGGCTAAACTCTGTAAGTGCTTAACTTGTCAAATAGACAATTATATTCGAAATGCCATAATAAGCGGATCATTATCAACTTCGATGCATGATGACAATACTACAGGAGAAAAATTCCTCTGACATTGGAACTTGAACCCAGGACCTTCGGTTCTCCGTGCGGCTGCTCTACTAACTGAGCTAAGCCAGAGTTCACAGATCCAGATGGAACCTTTCTCCTATGACTGATTGCCCTTAATGGTCTGTGATTATCAACTTCGATGCATGATGAGAATATTATTAGGAGAAAAATTCCTATGACACTGGGATTTGAACCCAGGACCTTCGGCTCTCCGAAGGTCCTGGGACCTGGCTCTGAGCCAGAGTTCGCTTCACAGAGCCAGATGGAACCTCCCTCCGATGACTGATTGATATATCGCATTTGTTAATAAATCCCCTCATCCTCTCAATGGATACATCAAGTTCACAGTCATCAAGACTTGGTAGGCTGATTGTGGTACGAAGGCTATTGGTTCCTGCACAATGGTATGCATGAAGTATCATCCTAGAACCCAAATATCTCACACCGGCAGGATTAAAACATAACATTAATTTTGGTCCCCGCTTCTATAACTCAATTCTCAGAAAATATCCTGATCTCTCAGCATACTCCACTGTTAAATTTAATAGATAGGCCTATGTGATTTTTTTGTAATTTTTTAGCTAAGTAATTTCTTTTTACTCCTTTTACGTATTTATGTTTAATATTTGTTACTTTCTTTTTTAGTTAATCACATTATACACTCTGTTTCTTTGTCTCTCCTCTTTCTTCACTTTGATATTTTTGAAACTGCACCCGAGCACGAGCAGTCTTACTCATTCGGGTGTATTACGTGGTATTACTAAATGTTAACATTTCTCGTGAACATAAGGGCTATATTTCTTTTCTTCTTTTTAAATAGTAGTTGTAGTTACTTTTGAAATTTGAAAATTGTTTTATTTTACTTGTATAAATATGTATTTGTATTTGTATTTATAGGCCTATGACGTTGAATAAATAATAAAAAATAATAAATAAAAGTACAATCGTGGGGATGGCACTTTTATGCTTAAAACCATATACAAATGTATTCCTTGCGATATATTCATATCGATTTGCCTCTATAGTTAGATCTGATTATTTCAACATGATCATGGAGGCAGCGAACTCAGTATAGAGTGCCACAATTTATTGAGACTTGATTATGCGCATTATAATCAGAAACCCACTAGGGGCATGTTTAGACATTGTAAATATAATGAACTTGGTACTCTACCGCATTTGATGCACCATTCATACGCCCAAGGCGCATGGATTTAATTCATATTCGTATTTAGTTATTCAAGCTTGTCTATAAATTCAAATTCTATATATACTCGAATCTATAATCACACCCAAATATATATAGCTAATATTACCTCAAATATAAAAGTAAGAAAACTAGGGATGGGTTGATACCAGATTTTCTCGATACTCGATACCGATACATGATTTTTCCCTCGATACTCGATGCTTCGATACTCGATACCGTCAATATTTTCAGTTTCAATAAATAGGTATATTAAAAATTAAAAGTTGAGAGAACTGTGTAATACCAACTAAATTAATTAAGTTTCATATTTAATGAGACAAAATTTAATATCATCAGTAGCCTATATTTATTTTTAAACTCTACATTAAAACGAAAATTAGTTTTTTGGAACAGTCCACTTATGAGTTTTTGTTTAAAAATATTAGCATTCTCATTTAATTGCAGAATTGCAAAAGTATCGAAAAAGTACCGAGCGAGTTTTCTGAAGTATCGCTCGATGCCGATACCATGCAAGTATCGAGAGTATCGAGGTATCGAAAGTATCGAGGCCCCATCCCTAAAGAAAACAAATAAAAATATTTAAAAAAAATTTAAATATAGTGTTTGGACCAACCACAAAAAATTCTTACACAAACATAAAGGAATCACATTTTTATTTAAGATGTTGTCGAATATGAAAATTAACTATTATGAATAGGGCAAAAATTATGTTTGCCGTTTAACAAAAACATTTTTCTTGTATAATTTATCAAGTATAACTTGCTCACTGTTAATAATGAAGAGCTGCGGTATTTTGACCCTACCATACGATATAAAGATTCGAAATAAAGGTTTTTAACATAAATACTTGTTTTGAATTCTCCTGAATCCAATAATATTTTCAGGAACATGTCTGTGTAAGTGTGTATGTATCAGCTTGGCTTGAACTATACATCGTGTATAAACATCTTGGATAATTTGGATTATCGCATTTCACAGACTAGTTTACATGACGACACTAGGTTTCGTACCTACTTTCATGAAAGTAATTCCAGTGCAACCGCACGTTTCACCGTATTTCTCTTGTTCAAGTTATTAATATCCCATATAAACGTTTTAAACACGTATGAATCCACGCATTTCACAGTTTCCTCACTTGCCACTTCATTAAAAAAAATTTAAAAAGCGAACTAGCTAAATAGCGTATAATTTCAAAATTACTATTATAATTTCGTGAAAAGTTGGAATCAGCCGAAACTGCGTAGTGTCGTAAATCATTGTCGCCTGTAGATCTCGCGCTTGCGAAATTTAGTGTCATCGTGTAAATTAGCCTTTATAGTTGTAATAAAACAACGAAAAATAAATTTAACTTTATAAATTAGCCTAAAACATTGTGTTAACTGTTTTCTGTGCAGTCCGCCATGGGTTTGTATATTGTGTGAGAAATTGTTTCGTGAATATTAACTTACACTTCCACTTAAAGAATCTTACTAGCTTTGGGACAATCGGCTTATAGTCAGTCATATGCTGCAAGAGAAGTGGTGCATACGGTTTTCATTTTCAGAACACATATATTGCATTCGTTAAGAAGAGTTTGACTTTTTCTACAGAAAAGCGTTTCCGAGAATCCTTGTTAGTGTACTACTGTGACCTCTTTTCCGCTCTTCTTTTTTACTGCAGGTATCCGGAAGTCGGAGGGAAAATAGAGCAACAAAAGTAAAGTTTCTGCTGTACTTGCAACTCAAGATATTACAGTATGGATAAAAATTGCTCCTTCTCTTTACAATATAATTTTTGCTATGGTAAGAATATCCTTTTCTTATGCATTGACATCTAAACTAAACTCCGTGGCGCTACATCCCTGGAGGGATTTGGCCTACCACCCGACAGCTGCGTCATCTACCGCAGGCAGATGGCAGGATTGGGGGGCATGTGGTCAGTATGCCGACATCCATGGCCGTTAATGATGGTTTCCACGACCGGAGCCGCTGCTTCTCTATCAAGTAGCTCCTCAATTTGAATCACGAAGCTGATTGCACCCCTGCCAAACCTCCCTACCTCAGAAAAATCTGAAATACCGGGAATCGAACCCGGGCCGACGGATCTGTAGTCAGCGACGCTACCACAAGACCACGCCGGCGGCCATTGACAACTAGACTGCTCTTAAAATGTTAAAGGAATATATGTGACGTCCAATTAGAGGAGCTGGTACTGATTCACACGTTAGTATTTTGCAGTTTAAGATGGTATGAGCCATGTCATTGGCTGATGTTTCCCATAACTCCGGCCCTAGATGCTTTTAACTATTGTAACCGGGATAGAGGTCAAGATTTAAAGTTAATTTGTATAAATATTATACCTAAGTATTGCAGTTTTGTAAAACTATTGTGCAAGTTATATAAAAAAATTGAAAAAAGTACATAGAAAATCAAACACACCGATTTATGGACTGAACTTAAGGGGTACAAAACAATCACATCGCTCTAATTTACTATATTATAGAACTAGCATGTGCCCGCGGCTTCGCCCGCGATAATTATTTCAAAAATTAAAAATTAAGAGCATAATAATTAAATCATTATATTTATTAACACCTAAATCACGTGGACTACATACCACGATTAGATAGCATCGCCTGGTAAAAGCGACCTCAGATTCGAGTTCCTTGATCCAGAAAACCCCTGTATAGTGAGTTTCGTCCAAATAAAACAATGTTTGACCATATTAGGGCTTACAACATTCAAGCGATCGCGAAAGTTTAATTTCCAAGGTATGACAAAAATAGACAAAGCCAACTGTAATTGCCAAACTTCCATTTAATTTAATTCCAAACCCACCTGAAATCCACTGGCAACAATATGTTTTAATGTCAAATGTGATTCGGATTCGATAATTCTATGTAAAAAGGGATTAAGTATTCTCAAAAACATTTGATTTTTGGCAATTAAAATCAGAATTTTTCAAAATCCTTTCTTAGTGAGCACCTACATTTTGAAGCGAAGGTACTGTCAAAATTCCAAGTATCTACCTGTTATAGTTTAGGCTCTACGTTGATTCCTGTCAGTCAGTCAGTCAGTCAGTCATTCAGTCAGGACAATGCCTTTTATAGAGATTACAATATATATTACTACATACGAGGGTCATCCAGAAAGTAAAGAACAATTTAAACTAAACTAAACTAAACTAAACTCCGTGGCGCTTCATCCCTCGAGGGACTTGGCCTACCACCCGACCGCTGCGTCATCTCCCGTAGGCAGATGGCAGGATTGGGGGGCATGTGGTTAGCATGCCGACACCCACGGCCGTTAATGGTGGTTTTCTTGACCGGAGCCGCTACTTCTCTATCAAGTAGCTCCTCAATTTTGAATCACGAGGCTGAGTGCACCCCTACCAGACCTCCCTACCTCAGAAAAATCCGAGGAGGTACCGGGAATCGAACCCGGGCCGACGGAAAAGAACAATTTGGCATAACTAAATAATAACGAAAGATATCAACACAAAACTTTATTTACAAAAAAATACAGTACCTTACTCTATTTCTCAACGTAATCGCCATTGCTGTCTAGGAATTTATTGTAACGTGGTACCAGGTTTTCAATGACGATGTTATACTCTTCTACCGCCAAAGACCTGGACCTGGAGTTTCTGCCAAGAAGACAAGGAATAAACGCAGAGGCCTATTGTGCAATTCTTCAACGACTACGACGCGCTATCCAAAACAAGAAACGTGGAAAGTTATCTAAAAAGGTGTTTTTGATTCACGAAAAAGCTCGGCCTCATTCGGCTGGTCAAAATCAGATAAACCTTCAATGTTTTAAGTGGGAAATTTTTTAACATCCTTCTTACATATAGGCGTACCGAGGGGGGGTTTTGGGGGGTTGAACCCCCCACCCCCCCCCCCACCCCCCCCCCCCCCCATTGATTAAAAAAAGGAAAATTGTATAATTTTTGTAAGTCTGCCCAAAAATTACTTAATGAAAGTATAAAGCGTGGGAAGCTTAAAACTCGTTATTTTGCGTCTTAATTTTTAAAATTTTCCGCGAAAAACTCGTTATTTTGCGTCTTAATTTTTAAAATTTTCCGCGAAAAACTCGTTATTTTGCGTCTTAATTTTTAAAATTTTCCGGGGGAAATCCCCGGAAGCGAAAAACTCGTTATTTTGCATCTAGGTTTTTAAAATTTTCCGGGGGAGGACCCCCGGACCCCCCTCTCCCGGATGTTATAACCCCCCCATATGGTCGGCCTGGTTACGCCTATGTTCTTACAGCCCTGACCTGGCACCCAGCGATTTTATCTTGTTTCCGAAACTAAATGACTTTTGGGTGGAAAAGAGTTCCCAACCGATGAAGACCTCAAAGCGGAAGTGACATCCTGGCTCAGGTCTTTGGCTGTATAAACTGGTACCACGTTACAGTAAATGCCTTGACAGCAATGGCAATTACGTTGAGAAATAGAATAAGATAGTGTATCTTTGTAAGTAAAATTGTGTGTTGATATCTGTCGTTATCATTTAGTTATGCCAAATCGATCTTTACAAAAAAGAATAATAAAAGTCTGTCTAAGAAAACACATTGATTACCCAACTAGCCTAATATTTTGGCAATTTAATGTTTTCAGTTTGGACCAAATCTACAAATTTTCTATATTAAAATATTATTACAAACATCGTATAAAACACTCTTCCAGTGATCATGTCTACAAAACTAGACCACATACTAATTTACTCCTATTAGAACCCAAATGTCTCATATCGGCAGGATTAAAGCATATCATTAATTTTGGACCACGCTTCTATAACTCATTTATCAGAAAACTAGCTTAAAAGACCCGGCGTCGCCCGGGTTTTGTATTTTGTAATTGGAAATTAGCTTATGAAGGATTTTCAATTTTAAATTCTAGGTCCTTATATAGGCATTTATAATTTGAAATAGGAAGAACGACTTATTACACTCAAACTATTCCCTCAGAAAACGCTTGATATAGTTTTTTATGGCTCATAGAGGATCTAGAATTTTGCATCCCATCGCTTGTACAGTCCACAGTAAGCCTGGTAGAGGTTTAAATAAGAAGAAACAGAAATTCCTGTAACATAAAATTGTAATATCGAGGCGGGAAATTTCCCACTCTTATGTTACCATAAAGCCTTCATACTTTTCTCTCCAAAAACCTGCGATATAATATAATAATATACACATTACCATACCTCGTTATGTTTTCTCTATGTCCAGGGTAGAGAAAGTTATGTGATTCCATTATTTTAGTGGATTTCATTCTGTAATATTTATTTATAACATGAATTATTTTGATAACATCTCTTATTTGTCAAAAGTGCATTTCATTTGTTTCTTCCAAGCCCACCTGATACCATTTGGCAACAATATATTCTGTGATTTGGAATTGATAATTCTATGTAAAAAGGGATTAAGTATTTTCAAAAACATTTAATTTTTGGCATTTAGAATCAGAATTTTTCAAAATCCTTTCTTAGTGAGCACCTACATTATGAAGCGAAGGTACTGTCAAAATTCCAAGTCTCTACCTGTTATAGTTTAGGCTCTACGTTGATTCCTGTCAATCAGTCAGTCAATCAGTCATTCAGTCAGGACAAAGCCTTTTATATAATATATATTATATAGAGATTACAATATATATTACTACATACGAGGGTCATCCAGAAAGTAAAGAACAATTTGGCATAACTAAATAATAACGAAAGATATCAACACAAAACTTTATTTACAAAAAAATACAGTACCTTACTCTATTTCTCAACGTAATCGCCATTGCTGTCTAGGAATTTATTGTAACGTGGTACCAGGTTTTCAATGACGATGTTATACTCTTCTACCGCCAAAGACCTGGACCTGGAGTTTCTGCGAAGAAGACAAGGAATAAACGCAGAGGCCTATTGTGCAATTCTTCAACGACTACGACGCGCTATCCAAAACAAGAGACGTGGAAAGTTATCTAAAATAGTATATTGCGATACAAGTGCCGTAAGGCACGTTTACGGGTCGAGGAAACAGATTGAAAACCCGAGGCGCAGCCGAGGGTTTTTAAGTTTTCGAGACCCGTAAATGCCTTTACGGCCCGTGTGTTGCATGCTATTTTTTGCACGATGATTATTTATATCAATTTAGTTATATTAATTGTGATATTACCTGAAAATATTATGTAAATACATTCTTGAAAATAGATGTTTATTTCAGAAAGTGATTCGCATGTGTTTGTTGTTATGGGAACCGAATATTTGTCCTGGGGACCGTGCCCATAAAGGCTTGTATTATGAAGTGTATCGTAATGAATTATGACGTAGCACTTGGACCGTAAGTAATTTAACCTCATCGCAACCGCCCTTAGCAACAAGACTGTGTGGGAATGTCAACTTACGATCCATGTAAACAACGTTCGTAAGTACCACTTACTAGCTAAGGAGTGCAAAAAGGTGTTTTTGATTCACGAAAAAGCTCGGCCTCATAGGCTGGTCAAAATCAGATAAACCTTCAATGATTTAAGTGGGAAATTTTTGAACATCCTTCTTACAGCCCTGACCTGGCACCCAGCGATTTTATCTTGTTTCCGAAACTAAATGACTTTTGGGTGGAAAAGAGTTCCCAACCGATGAAGACCTCAAAGCGGAAGTGATATCCTGGCTAAGGTCTTTGGCTGTATAAACTGGTACCACGTTACAGTAAATGTCTTGACAGCAATGGCAATTACGTTGAGAAATAGAATAAGATAGTGTATCTTTGTAAGTAAAATTGTGTGTTGATATCTTTCGTTATCATTTAGTTATGCCAAATCGATCTTTACAAAAAAAGAATAATATGTGATCATGTCTACAAAACTAGACCACATACTAATTTACTCCTATTAGAACCCAAATGTCTCACATCGGCAGGATTAAAGCATATCATTAATTTTTTGCACTCCTTAGCTAGTAAGTGGTAATTACGAACTTTGTTTACATGGATCGTAAGTTGCCATTCCCATACAGTCTTGTTGCTAAGGCCGGTTGCGATGAGGTTAAAACACTTACGGTCCAAGCGCTACGTCATAATTCATTACGATATACTTAATAATACAAGCCTTTATGGCCACGGCCCCCAGGACAAATATTCGGTTCCCATAACAACAAACACATGCGAATCACTTTCTGAAATAAACATCTATTTTCAAGAATGTATTTACATAATATTTTTAGGTAATATCACAATTAATATAATTAAATTGATATAAATAATCATCGTGCAAAAAATAGCATGCAACACACGGGCCGTAAAGGCATTTACGGGTCTCGAAAACTTAAAAACCCGAGGCTGCGCCTCGGGTTTTCAATCTGTTTCCTCGACCCGTAAACGTTACTTACGGCACTTGTATCGCAATATACTATTGGACCACGCTTCTATAACTCATTTATCAGAAAATATCCTGATCTCTCAGCATACTCCACTGTTAAATTTAATAGATATGTAAAGAATTTTTTGTAATTTTTTAGCTTTTAAGTAATTTTTGTTTCACTCCTTTTATGTATTTATGTTTAATATTTTTTACTTTCTTTTTTAGTTAATCACATTATACACTCATATTTCTTTTTCTCTCCTCTTTATTAAGTGCCAGTATGGTACTTATGAGATTGTGTGGTGGACGAAAAAATGTCTGTCCGTCTGTCTGTCCGTCTGTCCGTGTGTCTGTACGCACCATAACTCCAATACGCTTTTTCGGATTTTCATGAAACTTGGAAAACACATTTATAATGTCCATGGGAAGAACCCTATTGATATTGAACCAAATCGGTTCACCGGTACCGGAGTAATGCCCAATTTAGGGCCTATTTTAATAGATTATGGCGCCTTTCTAATAGAAAGGCGCCATCACTCAAATACGCCGTATCGGATTTCCATGAAACTTGGTATACCCATTTATGACGTCCATAAGAAGTGCCTTATTGAATTTGAACCTAATGTGTTGACCGGTACCGGAGTAAAACCCAATTTAGTGTATATTTTAAAGACGCGGTAACTCAAATACGCTTTACCGGATTTTTATGAAACTTGGTATACACATTTATAATGTCCATGGGAAGACGTCTATTCATAATGGATAAAATCGGTTGACCTGTTTCGGAGTAATGCTCAATTTAGTGTCTATTTTATGGTAATATACGTATTCGAAAGAATTTATAAAAAAAATGAAAATCAGTTATCTTGACAACATAGCCTATTGTTTTACTGTGATCGTATAAGGCCTTGGAAATTAAAATACAGGTAGCTATGACAAAAAACATATTGATTTACATGCGCTTATCCAACTAGACCGTTAAAATGACCCAGGTGGCCGAGATGGTAGACCTTTCTTCTTCCGTAAGCCCTGCTTAATGAATAAATCTGGAGCTTAACTTGGAAATCAATTTAAAAAAAACATATTCTGCATATCATAATTGCAGTCATAACTAATTAAACAAAAACATACTGGCACTTTGTTACATCAGTTTACCTGATTTTTATTCACTTTGATATTTTTGAAACTGCACCCGAGCACGAGCAGTATTGCTCATTCGATTGTATTACTCAATGTTAATACTTCTTGTGAAGATATAGCCTATATTTCTTTTCTTCTTTGTAAATAGTAGTTGTAGTTACTTTTGAAATTTGAAAATTGTTTTATTTTACTTGTATAAATATGTATTTGTATTTGTATAAATATGATTTGACTTTCTGGACGAAACTCCTACATAACTAATATAAAGTGAAAAAAAAAACATATAGAGAGAATTTATTGAAAGGAAGTAGCCTACCGATGAAAGAAATATGGATTCATTAGCTTATCTATTACACCCTATCATAAGCTAATTTTCCTTTTACAAAAAGAAAATTGCAGGAAGAATGAATGTATGTTGGAAATTCTTAAAAGTGTTAATAGCTGCAATAATTCAAGCTAATTGAGGAGATGAGTGGAAGCCAATTGTTTCCAACAAATTATAGGAGCGAATTTTACGCTATTATAATACATATACTTTACAACTATTCCCTTTTGTATTTAATGGTGTGTAGTCTATTAGTCTGCATTTATGCTCATTATTTACCGAATATCTACTCTATCATCGTAAATTTCCTTCCTTTAGTTAATAGTTTCATAATTATTGATAATGGTAGTAAATCACCTAACCACCTAACCATTAATAAGTACCTTAATACAAACAGAACTCGCTCAGTTGTTTGGGATAGGCTATAGTCATGGAATTATGTAATAAAAAATAATTTAATTACTAGCATTATTTATTTAATGAGTGGTTAAAATCCACAACCTGAATGGCTTCCAAATGATTAAACAGAGTCGGCTAAACCAGTAGTTCTATGAATAGACCAGCGTCCACAATATGAAAATATGCTCTTCGTAACAGTCTTTAAAAGTTTAGCCAATGCAGGCATTCATTTAAAGACAATATTGTTTCCATGGGAACCGTTTAAATAGAATCGTTGAAAGAAGCTGAACATTACAAGAAACGGAACCATTAAAACGATCAAAATCTTGAAACGGAATTTTTACAAAAAATCTTAAACATACGTCGTTTTAATTACTTCAAGGAACATTGACGCCAAACCGGAAGAAAATCGAACCACACACAAATTTACAAACAGACGAAATGCCGAACTGTCGAGCTAACTAAGGACTTCGCTTTCTTCGATCAAATATAAGAATTGCATGAAAATTAGCCTTGCCACGTAATACTTTCTCTATGATACGGATAGAGAAGGGAAATTACATGTTCTTCTTTCTTTATCTTAGTTTTACCTTCCCCTTTTCGGATTTAAGCGACCCAAGCCGCCCGGGCCTTACAGGGCCGCGACCTGTCGGGAGAGGGATTATCTTTGGATCACATGCATACTTTTTTGACCAGACAAGGACATGGAGGACCTCCCCGGATGAGTGATCAGCCCAATGCCGGGGCCACCTCCGAAACAACACGAACACATACGACGAGACACACCATTCACCCACACACACTCACTCCAAAAAAGGCGAGGTTGGGATGAAGATGATAACGACGACCAGATGATATCTGGGGACCACAAGGGCCTAAAGTTACCCGACATTTGTCTCACAGGTGAGGAAAAACCCGAAAAAAACCCACCTGTCCCGACCAGGAATCGAACCCCGGCGTGAGAGGAGCGAACGCATCCCCTACGCCATAGCGGTGGACGAAATTATTTGTACTGGTTTATTTTAGTTATGGAACTCATAGAACATGAATTTTAAAAATCAAGCTTAATGAGACATTTTCACAGCTTCATTTTGTGTATCACTTTTTTACACGCCCTATATAAGCCTTACATTCTGAAGGACTAATTATATTATAAGCTATTGATACTGAATAGAAGCCGCTGAGGTGAGATACCTAGAAACAGCCTTATACGTGGGTGTGTATGTTAAACTGAAATTGTATAATTCAGAGCACATATACGCACATGCTATTACATATTGATCAGCTATAACTCCTGCTACTAGGAATAGGAGGTATGATCAATATGATATACGAAAATATGTGTTTTTATTATTATAATAGGGCAAAACCTGACTTTTCCAATGAAGCTTAAATTGAAGGGTAGCAAACTTTCCGGATGTAGTCGCTTTTTATTGTTTTACTACCGTCAAATTATTATAATAATGCAAATCAATACACAAGTGTCCGCCTATAACATATAAACCTGTAATTTCCACCCCAGAATGCGAAGGGGGAATCAGGAAGGGACTAAGACAACAAAGCAAATTATGCACTCTTAAAGAAAAAGAAAAAAAAACTAAGAGCCACTTTGTTCACCCGCTGAGGGTTTAGGAAGAAATAAGTCACTAAAAGAAATCGTGTTTTTCCGGTGGGTGATCTACGTGAGAAAACTTGGCTACAATACAAAATATAAGAAGTAAATCATTTTGAAACGTCACCTTTTATAATTTTATTATAAACAATAGGTCTGGTAGTGTGAATAACACAGACCAACAGCCATTTTGGTGCCTTAGAAATTATACCCATTCTTGGGAATATTTAGGTCGCTGATGCCAAATGTGCCATTAGTTTTGCCCTATCAGCTTTAGTTCGTGAGATATGGTATTACCATTTTGCATATTATCCCAATTTACGTTTGATATAAATAAAAAAACACTGCCTATTTTTAGCTTCTAAATCACGTAAAGAAAAAAGCAACACACTAACATTACATTAACATTACAATAACAATAACATGGTGTCTGTAAAAAAAATTATAATACCATATATTGTACGGTCGTTTATGACTTACGAGCTGTCAATTTGAGGGCCAAAAAATAATCAAGCTTTTAGTTTTTCTGTACCTCGTACAGTTTTCGTCCTACGGGTCCAAAGTATGGTCAAGAACCTTCACTAGCTATATTATCAAGCAAGATTTTGTTTCGCGAAAGAGGTTATAAGTTAATGGCACTCTATATAAAATTAGAGCTGGTAGAGTATAGCCAAAATCCAGTAAAACATCTGAGACACCAAACAAAAAGTTATTTTTTGGGGGGGGGGCTGTGTTATATGAGGAAATAATTATTTACCTTGGTACATAATAGTAAATTGCGATTGCGAAATGGCAAAATCGAGGGATAGTTAGAAAGAAAAGTCGAAGGCGAGTCTATTCAGATTTCCGAGATTCTCCAATGCACTTAGCGCATATGTATTGCAGACTATTTTTTCTATAACAGCAATTTAGGAGATAGAAGATTGTAAAAAAAAGTAAGAAAATAATTATTATATACAAAATCCGTTACAATTTACTAATGGAATTTCTTAATAAAACCTACTCGAGATTATGATTTTCATCACATAGCCTAAATCTGTTCGAACTTCGTTCTCGCAAATGTATCGATAAACTCGTGATCTCTCGTGGGATTACCTATGATAAATTATTTTGTTTAAATCGAGCTGTTGAATTAATAAATGCGGGCGAAGCCGCGAACACCTGCTAGTATTAAATATTAACGTCTCTACGAATGTTCCATCATTTTTATTAAGTGCCAGAATGGTACTTTATGAGACTGTATGGGGGACAGGAAAATGTCTGTCCGTGTGTCTGTACGCGCGATAACTCAAATACGCTTTAACGGATTTTCATGAAACTTGGTATTCGCATTTACAATGACCATGGGAAGAAACCTATTTATATTGGATCAAATCGGTTGACCGGCACCGGAGTAATGCCCAATTTAGTGCCTATTTTATGGTAATATATTAGAAAGAATTTATCATATGCAAATCAGATATCATAACAACATATTGTTTCATAACGTCCACATACGGCTTTGGAAGGTGCAATACAAATAGCTTTGACAAATAACACTACCCACATATTCCTTCACATAAGCTTATCAAACTAAACCTTTGTTCTTCCGTAAGCCCTGCTTAATGAATCGATCTGGAGCTGAACTCTGAAATCTATTTAAAAAATAACTTGTTTTCTGCATAAAATTATCACTGATTAAACAAAGACATTCTGCCATTTTTGTTTCATCAGTTGAGCTGATTTTATTATTCTTCCACCTGAACGAAAAGTACACAGCGAGGTTCAGAAGCAGAAACTGAATGCATTTGCTTTACATGGGATTAGACCATGACCCTGGTCAACAGATAAAAAGATTGGCCTTTGCCTTCTGGCAGTGTGCTTCATGGGGATAGATAAATAGTGCTTCCTGGTACCGCCTGCAGCGCTAGTTTAAATTTAAAGCTGATGCAGACTGTGTTCAAACATGCACAGTCAGGGTTATGAAGGTGGTTAATTAAACTAAAATCAAGCACTTTTCGCAAAACTTTAAATAACCAGATTTTCAATTGATAGATACCTTAAATCAATTCTTGTTTTGTTCCTACATTCTCTCCTAATTTTATTTTATTAATGACATAATACATATTTTTGTCTTATTTTGTTTAATATAGGCTATACCAAGTCTGCCTGTCAAAATGAAACATTGTTATTATTAGGGCAAGGCATTTAACGACCTAAAAATAGTGAAAAAATGACAATATTTTTTTAAAATGACCAATAAATTTTCCATTATTACTTATATTTAGTTTGTTTAAAGTAATGATTTGCTAAAAGCAATTTAACGGATGATAGTGCGTTACCTATGAATTTACAATATAAAACACACTTATTTTATTACTAGAAAAGTAAGTACAGTCGGTCAAATAAAAAACGTCGGGACTCGTATGCTGTTAAAATTAAAGTTTTGACGCATTAGTTCACAAGTTTCCTATAAAAACACAAAATACAGGTCATTTTCGGAACATATGAGGCCATGCGGCAGGAGGGAAAATATGAACAAGGAGGGAAAAAATGAACAACGCGGAAAGCGCAACACACGATATTCAACTTAATGCATTGTCATAATTCATTTTTCTTTGTGTCATCGCCACATACAAATCCTAACGTGAGAGAAAGTGTAGTTAGGGCTGTAATTGACCTGCATTTTTCGGTCTCTGAAGCAGCGAGAAGGTTCCATATTTATGAAAGAGCAGCTCAGAGGTAGGAACTTTACTATAATGCGACCGGAAGTTTTCATAGCTAACGTTGATCTGGCCGGACGCGTATTTCGATGCTAAGATTGGTTGCAGAAGTTGAGCGTAAGAAGTACCGGTATTATAAAATAAAATCTTAAAAAATGCTCCTTGAATAAACATATTCCTCGCGAATCTATTAATTATTAATATTATAAAAATTTGCAACCAAGAATATGGCGGATTTGAGGGATATAGCCACAGCCTTCTATACATGTTTGTTTTGGAACAAAACTGACTAAATAATCAAGAAAATACATGGATAGACAAGAGGCGTGTGTGAACCTAACCTTAAGTCTTCCTGTAGCCTACATGCGCATATGCTCGTTCGTGATACTTAATCAAATACCGCCCGACGTTTTTTATTTGACCGACTGTACATGTACACCCTTAGCGAAAAAAAAAATTCTTTCTGAACTGACATGCCCATCAAATTCCTCCTACCAAGGGTATGTACCATTTAAAAAATAAAAAATAATTATTTATTGCTACAAGACAAACTGCTATGATGTTTACAATAAACCTGAATTAAAATGAACTATGAACTTTTGGCGGAGGTTCTCAAATAAAAACGATTGACTGTTGTCTGAAATTAACGATTTGTACATGAGAAAGCTCCTCTCTACCTCTTCTGAAACATGACCTAAAATGTCGAAAAGACCAAAAAATGCCGAAAATTACCTAATGCAGAAAATGACTTAAATTTGCCCCAAAATGACCTCTCTTTTGAAAAACAAGAAAAATGCAAAATAAAGCAAAAAAATAAAAAAACAAATTTCCCTTATTTAATCAATTATTTCATGATACACATTTAAGTTATATATATATTCGTGCTACCTTTTAGCCTTCATATAAAAAAATGCAAAATCATCAAATGCCTTCCCCTAATTATGATTATTATTATTTAGACCTATCTATTTATAATTCGTATAGACCAGCGATTCTCAACCTAGGGTCCGCGGACCAATGGTTGTCCGCGAAGATGGTGCAGATAGTCCGCAGACATAATTAAAAAAATATAAAGCAAGTGGAAAGTAAAGAGGTACAATTTTTCACATATTTCGTTATAATGACCTATAATTAATACCCCAATTGTTAAGAATATAGGCCTTCTTTTAAAAATGGTATGTAAAATTAGGGATCCGTAAATTTTTTTAGGCATTTTAGAGGTCCTCGGGTTCAAAAAGTTTGAGAAACGCTGGTATAGCGTCCTTTTATATGAGATTTCCTCTTCTTTTATCCTCTCATTGTGTGTTTTTGTCCTTTGTTGTTGTTGTTATTATTATTATTATTATTATTATTATTAACAGACATATATTACCAATATTTGAAAATGTATTATATATCTAACCCTAATATTCCTTCGGGTGAAATAGGATTTAATCAAATTTTGGATATTCAATAAATAATAAAAATTATTAATATTATTATTGAAACTCAAAAAAATATTCGAGATATTTGCGTTTCTTTTCATCAAATTAAAAAAATTAAGCCTGCTTAATAGAAAATACAAATTTTAAAAATGACAGTTTGTTTACCCCATGTTGTAGGCCTACATGTTCCTAAATGCCATAAATCTAGAGACAATATAAGGAAAAACAGACAAATTATTACACAAAAAGTACAGATTAAACCACCTAGATTGACATAATAAGCCAAAAGCCATAGAAAATAAAAGATAAAAAACAGTGAGATCGTAATAAGGGTTTATAATAGAGAGAAAAGCAAGAAGTATTACATTTATTGTAATGGGACGTGCCGTCTATTTAAAAAAAAACCTAAGATCATTGCTAAAACACACGTCCAAAATAACCTTTTGGTAACAGTCAATTTATTGCGAAACACACTGTAGTAAAGCATAGGGGAAACTTTGTATAACTAATGGAAAAGAGAAACTTCTATTCTATTACTGAGCTAGACTGTCGTTTGTTTTATCTACTTCACCGCTCACTGCCATATGAAAACTACTAGGCAAAGGTAATTGAAACTTTTTGTACCTCTATGAAGTTCGAAATACGTGCATAGAACGTTTGTGATTCCCTACCCAGATAAACGCGTGACTCTCTATTGCTAACATGGCAGATTTTTCAATCGTTTGTTCGTAATTAGGTTAATTATATGTACGCTCAGAATCCGTTAAACGCAAATTGATTCCTAATTATTGCAATATTCATCACATGAACGAGGGTAATGCCGCATTCCATGAATCGAACAATGCGTTAATAGGGGCATAATTAATCAGAAGCAAATACCAGATAAGAATGATTGGCTATGTGATTCTGTAACAAGAACAACTGCTTGAAAACAACAACTTGTCATGTACATAGCACACAATACATAACCTATCAATGTTTAAGGGATGACAAATGTTGATTTAGGCATTTTGGGCAAGAAAGAGATTTTTTTGTGTTAAAAACTTACACTAAGGTATAATTGTGCAAAATTATATGCCGTTTGGGCGCTGGAACAGATACAGCTGACAACATTTTTAAACCTCTGTGTGCTTCAAACAAAGGAAACACTTTTTCTATTGTTTTCTTCATTTAAAGTTGCACTGAATCTCCACACCATCCCTGGGTTTGGTTTGAGTTCCAAGTCCGGCTTAATTTATGTGGCTGCAAGACGTGCGTCACAACAAATGTCTAGACCAGCCCCTGAATGAGCCCGACTCGTATTGGTTTGATGTAAAAAATGTCAAAAGTCTGGCATTCAAACATTAACCTATGGACACACGTCGGTTTCAGGTTCAAGAGCGAGTATTGGGGGGAATAAGACACACATTAAGTGGAAGGTTGGAAAAAATTTCCTTGTAAATAGTGTCTTCTTTGTTACACATACAGTGAACTGAAGTGAACAAAGAACATGGACAACAAACCGAAAGTTGTTTTCTACATCGAGCAAAACTAAGATTAATTCTGAAATGTTCTCTCAACGACTCTAGAAGCCCTTAGCCGTATCCGTAATTAGTGATGAGCGAGACCAGTCTTGGTCTTGCAGTCTTGGTCTTGGTCTTGCAGAAAATGCAAGACCGAGACCAAGACCAAGACCGCATCAGTGTTAGCAAGACCAAGACCAAGACCGATCATGCAAGACCAAGACCAAGACCAAGACCAACCCTGCAAGACTCTGGCAAGAACAAGACCTAACTGCAAGACTCTTGCAGTCTTGGTATTTGAAAAAGTTTTATAAAGCCCCGTTGTGTATGCAGCGACCCAGCGACTGCTACTCAAAGGCGCCGCAGAGTCGTTAGCCGGGGTAGTCCCAAGGCTGGTAGGCCTATAATGTAGAGGTTGCCTCATCGTGCGGTAACCAATGAGAGCAGACCCAGTGCATGACGCTATCCGTATTAAAAAACGAGCGCACCATGTGAAATCCTTATACAACCTCTCTCACCACTACGTTAAAACAAATTACTGCAATGAAAACTTACATTTAATCTGACGGATTTCCCTGCATGGCATTCCCTACAACTAGTTCCTTCAATTGGTGGGAGTTAAATTCACTCCATACTCATTTTTAAAATGTTTATCGTGAATTTAACTCCCACCAGTACCCTATTTCATTAACGATGAATCCTTTTTTACACCTATCATTAATATCCATAGCCTACTCTCACATATAGAATCTTTCCTGTCTACTTGAACAAAATATAACATAGCTATTCAGCTCATTTCATTCTCCTTGCAGAAACTTTCAAAATAAAGTGAAGTTTGAAATAATCAGGTTATACGCCCGGTATTCTTCATAATTATTCAATAAAACACAATTAAACCGTAGATTAATTAAAACAGGAACTTATTTGACGGGTATTTGCTAGTTATTACTTTACAGTTACGTATCTGATTGTACTGTAGCTATACAGGCATACATTTTGTTGATGACAGGTAGGACATCCACTGAAAACCTTTTTTTACAACTACAATTTTGTTATTGACACATAACGGTGGCGGTGTTTAAGTTCTAGCTGCTGATTCATATTAAGGATGCATATCGAATGGGAAAGGATACTAAAAGTAGAAAATGCCAGGTCTAGAAATATTTTTTTGCATGAAGAATAGTTATGATTATTTATGACCCAATTAGTTGAAGGCCCGAAACTTGAAAGGAAGTAGAAAGTAATTTATGGGGGGTAGCGGAAATCTTTAAAGTGCAGAAATGATCTGTTCACAATGTGTTATAAAATAGAACTAGGGTATATGGAAAGAGAAATATTATTTATTGCAGCCTATGGGTTTGGGTTTCGAATGGACATTGTATGATTTTCTATAGATTGCACAATTTCTAAAGCATCTGCTTCAATGCCGTTATGTTTTGTTACTATGTTACACAGTTTTAAACAGGTCAGATTGAACCTCTCTCCTATGCGGAAATATTTTAAACACATCCTGTTAATATTACTTCTTGTCTCTGCAGCCGTTCAACTTGAAACTTTACAATATAGTATTCATAATTTTACACTCTCAAATAGTGTATAGCATCTCGTGCATTTTGGCTTTAAAGTTCTGCAATAGGATAACAGAGAATATTTAAATTTACACCCAAAGATACTGTTCTAGCTTATATCACCATGGACGTTTCGGCAAACAGCGTGACATCACATTACTGTTTACATGGTCCAAGTAACTAAAAGCAATTAGCTTTCGTTACTTTCGCAAGCAATAACACACATGTAATCGGTGTAACTTTAAATCATGTAAACGCCATCGATCACAGTAAAATGCATAAAAGAAAACTGCAAGACTCTTGCAACAAGACCAAGACCGAGTATGCAAGACCGAGACCAAGACCAAGACCACTGATGCAAGACCGAGACCAAGACCAAGACCAGGGTTACCTATGCAAGACCGAGACCAAGACTGAGAGTGCAATACCAAGACCAAGACCAAGACCGCCTTGGTCTTGGTCTTGGTCTTGCATTTGCTCATCACTATCCGTAATCGCGAAAAAAAGGAAGACGCAGGGGTGGGGTGGGGAGTGGACATGGCGGAGTCGGCTTAGAGTTCTATTACCAACATAAACCACTGCATACGACATCGGAAAGATTCCGTGCAATCGAGTGTACAGGTATTTTTTCCCTTTTAAGGGAAAAGTTCGTTCACCGCTGTGGCTCAGGAAATGCGCTCGCTCCTCTCACGCAGCGGGCCCGGGTTCGATTCCTGGTCGAGACAAGTTACCTATTATTAGGTTTTTCCCGGGGTTTTCCCTCACCTGTGAGACAAATATCAGGTGACTTTAGGCCCTTGTGGTTCCCGGATATCATCTGGCCGTCATTATCATCTTCATCCCATCCTTGCCTTGTTCGGAGTGAGTGGTGTGTCTCGTCCTATGGGTTCGTGTTGTCTCGGAGGTGGCCCCGGCATTGGGCTGATCACTCATCCGGGGAGGCCCTTCATGTCCTTGTCTGGTCAAAAAGTATGTCTGTGTTGTGATCCGCTACGGGACCTGTCCCGTAAAGGTCCCTATAAGGGAGAGGTAAAACTACGAAAGAGAGAGAGAGAGAGAGAGAGAGAGAGAGATAGAGAGAGAGAGAGAGAGAGAGAGAGAGAGAGAGAAGGAAAAAGTTCGGGATAATTTTTCAATTAGGAAGGCAACGGAATTTGAACTGTCGATAACTGAATATAACGACAAGCATTCTACCTCATAGATCAATGAGGACGCGAATCCTTGGTAACAGTTGAAACATTAATAAGAGAAATCTAGTGTTTACAGACTAGCCGTCAAGGAGATTAGCCTGTGCTAAATCGCATTAAAAGATTAACTCGGCGTCAATCAGGGTTCACTATTGATTGAAAGTCCTAATTAAAGTAAAGTGAGTCTCCTGTGCTCGCCAATCACTTGTGTTCCCAGTTGTTCTTTCATGAAATGTACCAACATTCCAGGCTGATCAGGATTCCGTTACAAGGGAAATTTAATGCTGCAAATTCTCATCGTGATCAGGAAAATCTTGTGCCTGAATAATAATAAGCAGTCCTGGGATTTTAAGGCAAATGCCTATTTTGTTCCTTATGAAATGACATGAAAATTTTAAAATATGTTGACATTTCACGAAAAATAATTTATATGTACGGTATAGAGTTTTATAGTGCCCTAAAATGCCTATTTGGACCTTTCGAGACTGTTTTTACTATTTTAGTGCCTAAAATGCCTATTTTGCATATTTAAAATAAAATTCAACTTCGGTAACTTTTACAGTCACTTAATGCACATCCCTGAACGAAGAGCAGAACAGCAGAGGGTGGGTTTTTTCCTGAGAAACTTGATTTCCCAAACAATTGTCGCCAAAGGAATGCTGACTGACGGGGGAGGATTAGTTCAAAACAATAAGTCAATTGTTTATTTGTGTATTTTTAATTCTTTCTTAATTTTGCACTTATTTCTGTTTCATACAGTAAAAAAAAGATCACGTTACAGTTTAAGAACATATTGTAGTATTTTCAAGTCTATTTTGTCTATTTACACATTTTTAAAGCATATTTTAAGTGCGTATTTTCTCTTTTAAAAGCCTATTTACTTGTTTTAAAAGCCTATTTTAGGTGCCTAAAACTAATTTTTTAGAGCCTAAAATCCCAGGTCTAATAATAAGGTAGGCCTACATGTTTATGCAATAAGATAAATGTGAATTAATCTGATATGCCATTTATGCAAGAGTTTCTACCATAGCAATGGGGCTTGCGATTTTCTGTCTATGCATTTTGACACCATCATCACGGTTATTTTATGTACGAGGGAGAACCACAATTAATTTTTTCCCACTATTTTTCTGCAGGAAGAATGTTTTCTTGTACATTATCTTTCTGCATAGTTCCCTCCCAGTTCAATGCACTTATGCCATCAGATAGGAAGTGCTTCGATACTGCATGAAAAAATTTATTCTGGTTGACGCTGTAGGCACACATGCACCGCCGACTGCACTTTTCATCAGACTTGAACGTCTGTCCTCCAAAGAGCTCCTTTAACGGACTAAAGATGTAGAAATCTGATTGTGCCAAACCTGGCAAGTATTGGGAGACGTGGGAGGCACTTGAAGCATATGTCGTCGATGTTTTTTTTTTTCACGGTTGCACGAGCAGCATGAGGACGGGCGTTATCATGTTGAAGCAAAACACCTGCTCTCAGCAACCCCCTTCGCTTTCTCACCATCAGATTTCCAAATCTTTGGTCCGTTAAAGGATATCCTTGGAGATTAGAAGTTCAAATCTAATGAAGACGTCCAATCGATGGTGCAGGAGTGGCTACAGCGTCAACCAAAATAAATTTTCTCATGCGGTATCGAAGCTCTTCCTATCCAATGGCGTAAGTACATTGAACTGGGAGGGGACTACGTAGAAAATAACGTACATGCAAACATTCTTCCTGTAGTAAAATAGTGGAAAAAATTAATTGCTGTTCTTATTTGATTCTCCCTCGTAGCCTATGTCTACATCTTCCGTATTCTCCATCTCCAACCCTCTCTTAAGCTAAGAGAAAGAAGAAGATAAAAAAAGGATTAATGTTAATATTAATAAAAATTAATATTTTTAGCTATTTTCGGAAATTTCACAGGTAGATTCCCTTGTAAAGATAAAATAAAAAGTCCTTTCTTTCGTGGAATGAATCCAGGCACCGGTATACATACATATTTCACTATCAGCCTCTTCGCTGCTTCTGACATATAAATGCGTCGCTTCCAAATTTGTGTAAAAGCAGAGATGTAGGATTTAAAAAGTAATTATGTTAAAATGTGACAATTTTTATCCACATGTAGTCATTCACGGGACCAAGATTATTTTACGGACCCTAAGACGCACTTTTTTACCTTGAAAACGGAGACTTGAAAGTTGGGCGCGTCTAATGGTCCGAAGTACACTAAAAAGTTAAATTTTGGTGCATATTGCCGGAATACCATGGTTATAAACAAGGTGTTGTAAACGATAATATAGTTACAAATTTTGGCAATGATTACACATCAGTGCATTTGTCACAATCGCAACATAAGGGTAGCTGAAAACCAGGTATAGAATGCGAAAGGAATGTTGAGTTCTTTTATACGAAAGGAGTTGTCTCCGCCGGGTGGTTTAAATGAAGGCAATGACCTCTAAAGAGCCTTGTCCCGTTACGCTGAATTGAGGGTTAGAAGGAGTAAAAATATTTTCTGTCTTTCATGAGAAATTAGTTAAGTTGTTCAAATTTACGTGTTGTATCATGTACAGAAGAGATTTTCGTAGAACGCAGGTTTTAAGTTAGAAGAGATGTACACTGATTCCATTGTACAAGACTATACTTTGTTTATGCAATGAAGTATATTATTCCATATGAAAAGCTTCGTTCAGAATCACATTAAATTTATTTTCCTTTAAATTTCCATCCTAAAATCAAGGTGCGTCTTATAGTTCGTAAAATACAGTACTTTAATTTCGACTTTAAACTTAGGACCCACTGGTAATTTCACTTAATGACGGCCTTATTACCACTGATATTGTTAGTTTCCAATTTCTACGTAAACTTTCAATTATTTCCCGAAAAAATTGTGATTATAACAAGCCTCTTTCAAGTTTTCGCGAAACGACTAATTAATTCAAAGAAATTAGGTTTTAAGTCAATCAAGCCATAAAATATAAATAGCTGAAGTGTTCCTGGAATCACAATAAAGGGCTAATTACCCGTACTAACAATAACGAACTTCTTGGTAATTTAATCAGAGTTTAGTGAATCGTTAAAGACTGAAGTTATGCAATAATTCTCCCTCTATATAATATATTATAGGTAGCAGTTAATATTATCCAAGGCACTCAGAACTATAAATGATTATATATAGGGATCGGATGTTTATGACCAGAACCGGATTCTAATGACATGTCATCTTTTTATTGATGCTACATAGACATTGCCAACTTGTAGATAAATCCTAATCATGGGCTCTAGATTATAGAAATACATTTTTATTAGGTCATTTTTGTCATTTTATGCAATTTTATATTTTTAGGGCATTTATCTCAATTTTAGGTCATTATTTTCCATTTTCGTGTCATTTGCTTCCTTTTTTAGTCATAATTATTAAGTCATTTTCTTTAAAATTCAGGGTCATTTTATAGGTCATTTTTAAAATAATTTTAGGTCATCAGAATCCAGGCCCTGTTTATGACCTAAAAAGGTGGAAAATATGACTGCAAATATGACCTTAAAAATGACTAAATATTACCCAAAAATCCTAAATATGACCTCACAAAAGAACGTATTTTCTAAAAATAAAAGTTCTAATTTAAAACCTTTAATGAAATAAATTACTACATCACATTAATTCAATCAGATAATCAGTTTTTAACAATTTCTAGGTGGTTTGCAGTTTTACTTGTAAATGTTAATGTTTCCATATACCAGTGAAAATGTGAACTGAAAATATTTTTAAAACATGTATAATGAAAGTTGTTAACAACAACATTTCAGTTACAGTAAAACCAAAATATTCGTGACTCTCTTCGGAAAAAATTTAATTCGATCATTTAGTGCAGGCCTGTCCAACTTCATTAGTACTGGGGGCCAAAATGTTTCGACAATTGATGCTGAGGGCCAAACAGTAAAAGCTTCACTCACATAAATATAACAGTAAAGTACAGCAGACCAAATTGTTGAAATATGATTCATTACCAGTAGGCCGAAATTAGAACTTAATGTGAGCACTGAGGATTATCAGACTGCTTCACTAAAGTATGGATGTCCTCTTCTATGTTAGTAACTGCCAGTCTTAGTAGGTGTAACAAGGAATCATCAGTGAGACAGTTCCTATATTTATTTTTTATGAATTTCGTGTTGGAGAAAGCACTCTCACATAAAGTACTTCCTAACATTGAGGAAAGCTGCAAACCAAAATCTCTAAGCTGAAGAAACCTGCCCTCTGAAAAAGTTGAGTCCTCTCTCAGACCTGGTTTGAAGAAAAGGATCAGCCTGAAGATCGCAGAGCTCCAGTTGATACATGGATGGCTGATTCTCAATATCCATATTCAAAGGGTCATTAAAAAGCAGTAGTTTACTTTTAATATTTTCGAAGTCAGAAAATCTTTCATTGAATTCTTGAATAATAGGCCTAACTTCAATATTTTCACAAAACTAAAAAAAAATTACCATCTTCAATTTCCTCTCACAGCTCTTGACAACATGGAAAGTGTGTTAAATCATTTCTTGATAAGGTTGATTTAAGAAATTTTAAAACCATTAACATGACCTCTAACCCTCAAACACTTTGATTTTTGCCCTGAAGTCTCTGGTTCAACTCATTCAAGTATTGTGTCAGGTCAGTCATGAAAGCAAGCTGCCTTAGAAAGTCTGGATCTTCAACCCGTCGAACAAGATTTTCACTACCTGCACTCAGCCAGCGTACATTTGAGTGGAGTGATAGATCTCTCATCCAAAAATTCCCCACGTAAAGAACATAATTCAAGAATTTCTTTTTGTGTTGAAAATTCATTGTTGATCATTCGTATGAAAATCAAGAGTTAACTGGTGTCAGTCTGGTCGACACTGTCATCCAAGCATAGTGCATTTTCCAACCATATCTTCTAATTTCTTTGTTATTTTGTCCTCGGGCCACAAAACTGTGAGAGCGGGCCGCATGTGGCCCGAGGGCCGCGGGTTGGACAGGCCTGATTTAGTGCATATACTGCATTACTGTGCTCTTTTACCGAATTTATAACTGAAATATGAAATAAATTACAAATATGACCGAAATATGACCAAGAGCATGAAAATTACCAAAATATGACTTTATATGCAAAATAAAAACGGTCCGATTAGGATAACAATTCTGCAATTCGTGTTTAATTTGTGTTTGGGACGAGAATGGATGTCGGGATAAAAGTATGACATGTCATAAACATCCGAACCTTATTTATACAGCGACAATTATTGGCAACGAAGGCCAAATCGGTAGTGTCAGGAATTAACTTTGGGAAGGTCGCGGGTTCAAATCCCGTTGCCTACCAATCTGAGTGTATTTTATTCGGGGATTTCTCCACTAAAAAGTCTCAAAGGGTTCCTGTGAACTTGTTGTCATACAAATTGCAAATTAGGCGAATACCGGCTTAAGTAGTGATGGCTTTTCTGACAACATTAAACCAAATTATTATCAATTCAGTGGAAGAGAGCAAAATCTTAGCGTCGCTGACTACAGATCCGTCGGCCCGGGTTCGATCCCCGGTACCACCTCGGATTTTTCTGAGGTAGGGAGGTCTGGTAGGGGTGCACTCAGCCTCGTGATTCAAACTGAGGAGCTACTTGATAGAGAAGTAGCGGCTCCGGTCTTGGAAACCACCATGAACAGCCGTGGGTGTCGGCATGCTGACCACATGCCCCCACATCCTGCCGTCTGCCTGTGGTAGATGACGCAGCGGTCGGGTGGTAGGCCATGTTCCCTCGGGGATGTTAGCGCCACGGAGTTAGTTAGAGCAAAATCTGGTTCCGGAAAAATGGTTTCTCTTTAAATATGAATAAAACAGTAAAACACGATATATGTGCTTTCGGTGACAGTCCTTGTAAATTTACATAAAAAAAAGTGCACGTAGATGTGATATAATGAAAGTGATAGAAATAAAACGGTAAAATTATGACTATATGCACTTGGTTGAAATGTCATACATTCTTATACAAAAATTGAGAGATGTGTAAAAAAATATATATTCAAAATCGTCATATTTTATTTTAGCGTTATTTTTCCTTCCTTTCCTGCTATTCTATTGGCTGCCGAGAAGTTATCGATACTTGTGATCGATTACAACAAAGACTGAGGAACGTACACTATTCAGTGATTTCGCATATTTTTGTTAGCAACAAACGGAGTTTATATATGAATTGTATAGACTTTAAATAACGTTATAACCTCAAATATGGAACTGATTAAGAACTGAAGATGACAAGATAAATTGTCGAAATGCCTCTCCCTATTAATACATAACCGCAAATACGTCATTGGGATTGCTGCGAAAGACATCGGAGGCCTACGCATCTTATAAAAGCTGGCAGTACATCTGATTACCACACAGATTGGTTAACAGTTTTAGAACATGACAGACTATAACTGCATATTGTGCTTGATGCAAGTATCTTAAAGACTGTGCCAATTGATAAAATAGGAACGTCTTTATGGTTGTGACAATTTGTATACATAAATTTATGACAATTCATGTAGCCTGTTTTTATATTTTTTAATTAACAAGGTGAAGTGTTTGACTTGTGCGTTCATTAATTATAGATTTATCGACGAATATAATTAACAAGCGCGAGCGCCTCGTTTTTTCAATTTTCCGAGATCCGTTATGCGCTTACGGCACGAGTATTGCATGCTATTTTTTGCACGATGATTATTTATATCAATTTATTTATATTAATTGAGATATTAGCTGAAAATATTATGTATATATACTATTGAAGATGGATGGTATATTTCAGAAAGTGATTCGCATGTGTTTGTTGTTATGGGAACCGAATATTTGTAAATAAGTATGGAGGAATTTCTTTAAATAATTGTACAAATTGTAGTATTACGATAAATATATCAAAATAAAGGCACGATGATTATTTATATCAATTTAATTATATTAATTGTGATATTACCTGAAAATATTATGCATATACATTCTTGAAGATAGATGTTTATTTCAGAAAGTGATTCGAATGTGTTTGTTGTTATGCGAACCGAATTTTTTGTCCTGGGTGGCCTTGTCCATAAAGGCTTGTGTTATGATGTGCCGTAAGTAAATTCTTACCGCACGGAAACTCTTACCCCACATAGCAACAAGATTGCGTGTGGGAATGTCAACTTACGATCCACGGCAACAATATTCGTAAGTACCACTAATTAGTTAAGTCGTGCAAAAAACATTTTATGACATTTTTGAAGGTTATTTATCCTTATAAGGTATAACTTATTAGGCTACTATTTTTGAGAGTATAAGGTGGTGAAAAAAAAACTTTAAATTTCAATTCAAATATAGCCATTTTTCAAGGTTCTAAAAATGAACACAGCGTGCAGAGTGCCGTAGCATCCCCATAAGGAGAATTGTAAGAAGTATTTTATTTCGCGAAATACCCACGAAATAGAAGGAAGTTAACACCGAAATCAGCCATTTTATACAGTCCCTTCTGATCAGTGATATAGCCTAACGAGGCTTCGGAAGATGAAGAGTACTCTGTAGCGAACTATGAGTCATGAGCCATAACAAGACTGGCAATACATGGTTTTCACCATAAGCTTTGCAGAAGAACCGAGTACCATGATCCTACAGAAGACTGCATGTGTAAACTATGTGACAATAAGTGCACAAGATTACATTTTTCTGTTTGTCTAAACAGAGTGAAGTCATTGATGGATATAGAAAAGACTTAGTTTAAATGCACATTTGTGCGAGTTTTCTTATTATTATACGACGGATTCCAGTACTTCCTACTGTGCATTCCAAGCGGTTAAGCAGTTCTTGTACATGCTTATAAATTTATAGACATGGGCCTGTCATATTTGCCATTGATCTGAGTCGGGATCGAACCCGCTACATTAGGCACACAAAGCCAGCGCCATACAAAAAAGACGATGTTTTCATTGGTGAAACCTTACTGTGGAAATTGCATTGGGAACTTCCGTATTAGGCTATTCGTATGAGTAATAAAAACTTATCCGTCCGTCTGTACGCGCGATAACTCGAATACGCTTTATTGGATTTCCATGTAACGTGGTATACGCACTTATTAAATCCATGGGACGAAGCCTATTGATTTTGGACCAAATCGGTTGACTGGTACCGGAGTAATGCTAAGATTAGTGCCTATTTTATGGTAATATATTAGAGAGAATTTATCAAATGTGAATCAGTTCTCATGACAACAAATTGTTTTACAGTGTTCATATACGGCTTTAGAAGTTGCAATACAGTTAGCTTTAACAAATAACACTACTCACATATTCCTTCACATAAGCTTATTAAACATGTTGCGCGTATGGGGGAAGAAAGACATATCTAAAAAATATTGACTGGGAGACCCGAAGGGAAAAGACCACTTGGAAGACCTAGACGTAGGTGGGAGGACAATATACGGATAGATTTAAGAGAAGTAGGATTTGAGAGGAGAGCACATAATATGGTTGAACGGCGGGCTCAGGTAACGCGGCAATGAACCTTCGGATTCCATATATAGACAATATTCCTTTACCTTGCTTAGCGATTGTCTATTGCCATTGAGTAAATAAGTAACGAATATATTCTTCAATAGCAGAGAAAAGGTAAATAGCATCTAGCTATCTTCAACTGTTTCTTGTAATAACCTAACAAGCAAGCATGCTTCACAGTTAAGAACTTGTACGCTACCTCGAAAATGTAAGTGGTTAACCATGTCAAATGTAGAAAGTATGGTCGGGTATATAACGCAGTTCTGTATATATTAAGTCTTCCGTTACTAAGAACGTCTAAGTAAATTTTCACCGGGATATATTCTAAGCTTAAGATGTAAGTGTACGAACACGTTTAAAATCACATTTAAAATCTCTTAGAAATAATAATAATAATAATAATAATAATAATAATAATAAGTTAATAATAATTCTACGCAATGGACAAGTATGTTAAATATAGAAACGAAAACTTCTCATGTTATTGTAGCGTAGAGGATGTGCTCGCCCTCCTCAGGCAGCGGGCCCGGATTCGATTACTGGTCGGTTCAGTTTCCTAAGTAGCGTTTTCCTGCAATTTTCCTCACCTACGAGACGAATTTCGGTTAGCTTTAGGCCCTTGTGGTCCTCGGATATTTTCTGCCCGTCATTATCACCTTCATCCCATCCGCGCCGTAATCGCATGAGTGTGTTTCCAATGTATGAATTTCGTGCTATGTGTTTCTGTTGTCTCGGAGGTGGCCCCGGCATTGAGCCGAAGGCCCTTCCTTCCTCGGTACAGCAATTCTTAGTTTTTACTAATTTTGTAAATTCTGATTAATATTGTGTAAGAATGCTATAATATTTCTCCATACAAACTTTGAATCTCCTTATGACCGCCTTTATAAACCCCTTTGAATTTGAATTGGGCAAATACTGAAATGCCTGATTCATTATCGGTGTTGTAGAGAAGGCCTATGCTAAGTTAAAAGAAAATGAAACTTTTTTTTTTTTTCAGTTACAAACTTCTATATCCCTTTTTCAGTCCCGTAAGGGTTGAATGTCCGTTCCATTCAAATGAGGCCACAAAAAATTTCTTATCATAAATCGGCGAACTGAGGATTCATTTGGTGCTTCATTACAGCCTAGAATCGTGCGAAGTCTCTTGACATTTACTGCATTACGTTCTGAATAGCACGCGTTGTGCGATAGTCAACTGTCCATGGCTACACACACAATGAAGAAATTGAGAAATTCAGACTGACGCAACAAACGGGACGTTTATGGATATCGAAAAGAAACAAAACAATGTCGACAAGCGACAAACTAATTATTTATGTTCTGGAGTAGGCTCTATTTTTTACCAATCTTAAAGTCAATAGAATTTTAAAAATAATAATGTTTCGCCATGTATAACTTATGTCTAACCCCCTATGACCCCTTAGGTGTTGGACTTTGAAAAATCCATTCCTAGACTGTCTTCACATTTATAAAGTAAAACGCATCAAATTTCATATGCTTCAGCCGTTTTGGCTCGGCGAAGACAAGTCTGTTAGTCAGGATAGTAAACTTTAGCATAACAATTTGTAATTTAAGGATTAACTCTTTTATTTTGTTTCGTTTGTTATATAGTATCAACTTGCTGACACACTGACCATACCTATAACATGTATTTGTTTTTTGGCGAATAAAATATTAAAAAACAATTTTAACAGTAAGTAAATCTAATGTAAACACCCTTAGAAAATTAATCTATTTATCCATCTTTGGTCATGACTTCATCGTATTAATATCTAACTCTAGTATAAGGACTGATTATTTATGAAAGATGTAATTGAAAAATTGTCTCTATAACCCTAACATACCGAAAGGTGGAATAGGGTTTTATAAAAATAGGAGTTATAATAATAATAATAATAATAATAATAATAATAATAATAATAACAATAATAGAAAGACCTAAAAGTTTACGAACATCGGTGAAAGTACGTAAAGAAAAAGCCTTAATATGAAATGGAAAGTATTGAGTAAGTTAACAGTATTAAAGTAAACTTTTAGGCAAACCGTACCTGTTAAAATACATTTTACGAAAACCGTAGTAAATTACACATTTGGACATTTTACGTTAAATATTTGTATTATGCTTCTTAATTTTTTCTATTAAAAAAAACTTTGGGTTAGCTCTCGATTTACTCCTAGTAGGCCTACGCCTAAAGAAGTTTCACTTCAAAAACAGTAATTCTGAATTATGCTAAATACTTTAAACGTAGAAGAGAAAATATTTTTTCTATATAAAAAAACCTTGGGTTAGCTTCGATTTACTCCTAGCGCGCCTAAAGAAGTTTCACTTCAAAAACAGTAATTCTGCAATTAATTATGCTAAATGCTTTAAAAGTAGAAGAGAAAATATTTTGGTACATACTGTAGTTTTGTATAAAACGTTCTCACCTCTCATTGTGGATCCTTTGCAAAAGAGACCGAACAAGATGAAGAGAATCCCCATGGCGTTCCGACCAAAATGAATTTTGGGAGAAGGTGATGAATAAACCATGGCTGACGACGTAACCTAATAAAAGTCACCAAAATATTCCTGTTCAAACCACTACAAATATCCAAACAGGTAAGAAATGTTTTAAAGTTTCATAAATAAACGTAAAAAACACGGCACAGAACAAAATAACAACTTATTTCACACAATATTCTTTCTTTTATGATCTTGCTTCCTTCAGTTAAGGGTTTTCTTTGCACTGTTTTATCGAACAAAATCAGTAAAAAAATAACAGAATTTATGTCAAATAAATTTCATTTAACACAGCTCTAATGGTATTTTGTGATTTTTCCGTACACGTACATTCATAAAAACACTCACAGATTTTAAGAAATTAAAACTGAAGATTTTGTGTTTTGTCTTGCAGAATACGTCAATTATTCGCAACTGTCACTTTGCATATGACGTAAAGAAACATTAGATGGATACTTGAAACTTCGCAGAAAGAAGAGCCGAAATAAAATCTCGTTATACTGAAACAAATGCAAGGAGGACTGGATAAATATCGGAGATGAAAGGTATTGACCGATAGATTTAATATTTTGTACGGAGTTACGATGGACTGACACTCTCTGGTACCTCGACTCACGATCCTCGCAGTTGCGGCAACACGAGCGAACTGAGGTTTCGATACCTCGCTTGTGCTTTCGCGGGCAAAACTACGTAATGTGGGCTACAGGAGCTCCTAGCGCATGCGTGTAGAGCCGCGGCCAGCTGAGGGGGTGAAGTAGGAGGACAGACTAGAGAAGAACCTACAATAGGGATGGAACTGCGCAAAGTTCAATGGGATATCTATCCGGAGAAGAAATTGTTGGACAGAAGAATTCAAGTACAAATGCCGTGTATTGTCATGTATATTGTAGATGTATGTATATATATATATATATATATATATATATATATATATATATATATATATATATATATATATATTAAAATATTAAAAAACAATTTTAACAGTAAGTAAATCTAATGTAAACACACTTAGAAAATTGATCTATTTATCCATCTTTGGTCATGACTTCATCGTATTAATATCTAACTCTAGTATAGTAAACTTTTAGGTCTTTCTATTATTGTTATTATTATTATTATATCTCCTACACAAACCTATTTATTTATTCATATATTCATACATTCATGAATCGCATGTCTCTGTTGGACATTACATGGGAATATTATAGGAGAAAAATTCCTCCGACACTGTGATTTGAACCCAGGACCTTTGGCTATCCGTGCCAATGCTCTACCAACTGAGCTAAGCCGGAATTCACTTCACACCGAGATGATGGAACCTCTCTCCTCTGACTCATTGCCCTTAATGGTCTTCGTTCAGTTTGTAGAGCATTGGCACGGCTAGCCAAAGGTCCTGGGTTCAAATCCCAGTGTCGGAGGTTTGTCTTCTGTAACATTCTTGTGTATTTTAATTATGGAGTAGTAGCAGTAATTAGTAGAAAACATAGTACAGCATGTGACAAAGTAACTAGGGCAGGGTATTTAATGACCATAAAATAGTGAAAAAATAAAAATGAATTTATGACCTAAAAGTGATGAAAACATACACGAAATTTAAAAACAATGACCAATAAATTTACCATTATTAATTATAATTAGATTTTTAAGTAATGAATTACTAAAAGAAGCAATTTAATAGATGACAGTGCGTCATAAATGAATTTACAATATAAAACTCACTTATTTTGATAGGCCTACTCTAATTTATTCAAACAAAGTTTCCCTCTTTACTTCATAGGGGCCGAGATATAATTTTTTCAAAATTTCAACCCCCTCCCCCAACCCTCCCCTTGGGCCAATTTTGCTCATTAACGAAGTTGTCCGAATTATTGGGCCTAGAAATTACATAATAAAATTTGGTTCAAATATCTTCAAAATTACGGCCGCTAGCGTGTAAAGATAGATGTACATATAGATATATATATCTATATATCTATATATGTATTGAACGGGCGGTGGCTTCGTACTTAGGGAGGCATGAAACGTAAACATATGAAAGAATTTTTCGAAATTCATGACATGGTATCGATTGCAATAGGTAGATTTTTCTTCGAAATCTACCTAAAAAAGAACTCACATAACTTATATTTTCATCCCTTTAAATAAGTTTATCTTTTCGTACCTACTACTATCATGATAATTTATTTTTCATTATTATAACAATTTTTATATCAATTGAGTTATTCCTTTACTCTAAGCATTTGTCTTTTCCCCTAGTAGGCCTACTATTTCACAATATTTTGTCTATTTTGCTTTTAAGGTAATTTTAGGTTAAGATTGTATTTAAATTATATAAAATATATAAATACAAGCATGGAACTGTCCCCGAGCACGAGCTCCTGCTCTTTCGGGGTTTCAGGACCTTATACATGATGTATTGTATTTTTGTAATTTTAAAATAAATAAATAAATAAAAAGTATAATTTGCAATGTAGGAAGGTTAGATCACTTTTGCGCTGACCCTTGAAATTTAAACTCCTCATTGGAAATGGCATATAATTCAGGAATAGTACCTGAACATACCGTAAGCCTTACCACTCGGAATGTTGTATTGTAGGCCTATTTAGAATAAAAATAGTTATGCTAGTAAAATCATGCTTAGTAGACATGTTTTTTACCTTTTTTCGATGAGAGATTTGCTGGTCTTCTGGTGTTGGATGGCCTCGGTTTGCACCAAGACCGCTCTTCACCTCTAAAAAGAGGCCCCTAACAATGCTCCTTTCTAAGTACTGCTTTCGTTAATACCTTGAGGTGTCCAGCAGTATTAGAAATAGAGCATACATAGACCACACTTCAAAACTCCATGCCAAAGCATAGAATTATGAAGTGAAGGTCTGAATCTTAGTGATGTCTTCCTCAGCTTGTTCTTGATTTAGAAAAGTATTTTTCTTGATTTCACAAACACTAAATAAAACCACTATCTTCTAGTCTTCTTGTTTCTTGATATAGGAAAGTTTGTACACACGTCACTATTATACTGGGTACTCCATAACGGCTTCGACAATATCTGCAATTAGAGAAATATTTTGTCTGTATATTCAAAGTAAAAGAGATTAAGAAGAAAAAAAACTTTGGAAATTTTGCACATTCCCTTACTAGAAATAATTATTTGGTATTTTGTTAAGTTGTTGAAATTAAATAGGCCTACCTAAAAATAATTGTACAGAAAATAGCAAAAAGCTTTTAATTTGAATGTATATAATTTGTAGAGTCCGGATTTGTATGCAAATTGCACGTTACTTTTTATATATTAAAAAGTATGCGTAAATTATATATTTTGTAAGTACCACTTTTCCAGACAATTTGACCGGTATTTGTTAATGCATATAAATGCATATTCTGGGGGTAAATGGATATTTTAAGTTTTAAATGAAAAAAAGTTCATCTCTTGCTCTTAAATTATATTTTCCCCTGAAGATAGTTAAATAATTACTGAAACTTAATAAAGACTTTGCAACCAATCTATAGCCTATATATACTTCTTTAGCCGCGGCAGGGGTAAGTGCAGAGCTTGTGTAACGCTCAAAAATCGTCACAGCAAGCCTGATAGGGGTTCAAATAAGAAGAAACAGAAATTCCGGTAACATAAAATTGTATTGTCTTTGCGGAATATTTTATTTCTCACTCTCATGTTACCATAAAACTTTTGGGGGATGAAATTAAACAGAAATGTAATATCACTCTCATACTTCTCTCTCCAAAAACCTGCGATATAATAATATACACATTACCATACCTTGTATTGTTTTCTCTATGTCCAAGGTAGAGAAAGTTGTGTGACTGCATTATTTTCGTGGATTCCATTCTTTAATACTTATTTATAACATGGATTATATTTATAGTTCTCTAATTTGTCAAGTCTCATTTCATTTATTTCGAAAGACTTATGTGAAGACTTCCAACAATACTGTTGTCAAGTGAACTGTGATTTGGATTTGATAATTCTGTGTAAAAAGGGATTAAGTACTCTCAAAAACATTTAATTTTTGGCATTTAAAATCAAAATTTTGCAAAATCCTTTCTTAGTGAGCACCTACATTCTGAAACGAATGTAGGCTACTGTCAAAATTCCGTCTCTACCTGTTATAGTTTAGGCTCTACGTTGATTCTTATTCAGTCAGTCAGTCAGTCAGGACAAAGCCTTTTATATATATAGAGATGAGAATATGAGAATACTGGCCGTCATTATCATCTTTATCCCATCCTCGCCTTGTTTGGAGTGACTGTGTGTGTGAATGGTGTGTCTCGTCCTATGTGTTCGTGTTGTCTCGGAGGTGGCCCCGGCATTGGGCTGATCACTCATCCGGGGATGTCCTTGTGTCCTTGTCTGGTCAAAAAAGTATGTATAGGCTATGATCCATAGATTATCCCTCTCCCGACAGGTCGCGGCCCTGTAAGGCCCGAGCGGCTTGGGTCGCTTAAATCCTAAAAGGGAGAGGTAAAACTAAGATAAAGAAAGAAAAATTATGTGAATTCGCGTTATTTTACGATTCCAAAGCACTGTGTTCTGGGTTATAGGAGGCAGTGATGCTTGCGAATAATAATAATAATATTTATTGGCCATTAAACACTTACATGCATCAGGCTTCGTCCAACATAGAGAGTTAAGTCCAATTAAGAGCAAGATGTTCCTTAACAGTATAATAGTTGTTCTTTAGCAATACAAATTTAATTTTCTTCTTAAAGATATTTACATTATTTAGTGATTTCACACTTTCTGGCAACTTGTTGTATAGTTTTATACCAACAGCAACATGACTATCAAGCGTCATTTGGAGTCGACATCTAGGTACCACTAGGTTATGACTACCTCGTGTGTTATAGTTATGAACATCATGTTGTTGGATATTAGCAGATAAATTCACATAGATATAAACCAAGTTGAAATATACATAAAGTGATGATAAAGTGATGATATAGCGAACAATTCGCGTTATTCCCGTCTCACGAATTTCTACGACCTCTAATTATATCAGGGCTACTTCTATCACTTGGTCTAACAGAGCTATTTTGTTAATAGGATGGATTTACGCTCAATTTATTTGAGACGCGCATACTTGTGAAGAGGTCTGTACATACAACAGGAGAGAATTTGAATATTCAAGCTGCCGACCGTGCGAGCGCTCTCAGAGTTGCTAACTTGTACATCCACAAACATCAACTCGACTTGAAATTCACGAATTCATTACGAATTGAAAAGTTGTTTTGAAGGGAAGAGGGTAGGCTTTTAATTAGATTTCTATACACAAACTTATCTCCGAGAAGGAATGTAGGTATAACTTGTTAACTTCCTCGATGGATTGCCCAAATTACAGAAATCATTTCAAATGTTTCTACCGCCTTCATCTGCCTCTTCATGAATTCTGCGAGTCTCCTACATCTGCACTTATGTTTTGATACTTTTTATGCAATCCTTTATACGTTTATAGTTCATTTTTAGGGAAAAAAAAGAGTGCGTGGAACGCCACGCGACAGAAGTAAAACTTTATTTATTTATGTATTTTCTTCAGTTTTCCTTTTCTTTGTCACTTTCATCCTCTCACGGTATCCTCTTGCTCTTTCTGCAATTGATTTCGGTTTTTTAAAATCTGTGTGTGCCTTTTTATGAGATTTATAGTTTGCATAAGGCAAAATAGATTTTAATATAGGTTCATACGTATCAGTTCTATCATGCACTTCATTTAAAATCGTATGCGTTTTCTGCTACGACTTTGTTGATTATAGTGCTGTTCAACTTTTTTAAAAATGTACACAGTCAAACGAAAAGAAAGATTCAATGTAATTCTCGAGAAGGCGGTGGTTTTAACACATTTTACCAATGTCAGATAATTTATTTAAATTTTGGATAAGTTTAATCATTGAGTTGAATCATTGAGTTTATTGTTTTAATTTTTGGATGTTTTAATTTTTTTTTTAGTTTTGGAAATTTGTATTTTTTAATTTTGGATTTTTAATTTTGGATTTGCGCGGTAATCAACCTCCGGGTTCCATAAAATAGATAATATACCTTTAGATTGCTTAGGAATTGTCTATTGCCATTGAGGAAGTAATGTCTGAAAAATTTCCTTTGATTACTCCTAATCATTGAGTTGATTGTTTTCTGTGCAGTCCGCTCCGAAACACGTAGTTTTGAGTGTGACTGATTTTGTGACTGATTTCGTGACTGATTTCGTTACGGTTTTAGTGTGACTGATTTTCCGATTTACCCCAACCGCGAGAAAAGAAGTTTTACTTCAAAAAAATAGAATAACCACCATCTTACTCGCTTACTCTCCGGGAAGAACATACAGTAATCTAAGTGTGTTCGAAAACAGGGTGCTTAGGAAAATATTTGGACCTAAGAGACATGAAAATGGGGACTGGAGAAAACTTCATAACGACGAGCTTCATAACCTGTAGGCCTACTCGTCACCGGATATAGTAAGGGTAATTAAGTCACGAAGAATGAAGTGGGCTGGACATGTAGCGCGCATGGGGAAGGAAAGACATATCTCAATAGTATTGACTGGGAGACCCGAAGGGAAAATACCACTTGGAAGACCTAGACGTAGGTGGGAGGACAATATTAGAATAGATTTAAGAGAAGTAGGATTTGCCAGGGGTGATTGGATGGAGTTAGCACAGAATAGGGTTGAATGGCGGGCTCAGGTAAGCGCGGCAATGAACCTTCGGGTTCCATGAAATAGACTCGCTTCGCTCAATGGGGGCTCCGCCCCCAAACCCGCACTGATATTCTCGGCAAAGGTTTTTTAAAAGATCTATGGGAGTTAGAGTGCGTGTATTTAGTCTGCTGTATTGGCTAAATATTTTGTTTGTAGATTACATAGCCTCTCTATGTAAATATGAAATTTAGCATTGCCTTTACGATCGGGAAAATCATAGAAATACACAAGTAAAAATGCGAGATTTCATCTACGAGTTATGATTAAAGAATATAAATTATGAAATTTCTTTAACAGATAGAAGAAAATTTTGTTCGTACTGGACAAAAAATATTTTAATTGGAATTAATTATTATGAACCTGAGACTTCAGAATGCGAGTCCAAGACGTTACTATCTCGACCACCCCGTTAGGTTTACGCAAATAATTATTTCTAAGAGCCCTACGTGAACACTGTTTGATAATAGCCTACCGTTGTCATGGAAACCGAGCCCTTTTTCGAGGGATTTTAGGGCTAAAAATTAAAGAATATATATTTTTTTTAATTTTCCTGTGGTTTACGACCTAAAAGCTATATGTGTAACAAATTTCAAGTTTCTAGCTCATCTGGTAGTGGGCAAACAGTAATGTGAGCGAGTGAGTCAGTCAGTTAGCCATATGGCTTTACATTATATAGGGATAATATTCCCTTAGCTTGCTTAGGAATTGTCTATTGTCATTGAGTGAGTAAGTAAGTAATTAAGTTATATTATTATTATTTACGTATTGTTTCGCAGGTTCACTTCAACTATATATGTACAAAAAAAAAACTATGAAACTTTATAAAACTTTAGTCATAAACTTACTATTAATCTACAGACACGTGCACTGGATCACAGCTTAGCAACCAGCGTGTAGAGAATAGTTTGAATTTTAAGGCTAGTATTACAAACGGGATAACCACCAATCACACTAATTCTTTGCGTTAAAAATATCTACATATCTCCCTTCTATTACTTCGATCGGACAACTGAAATCCACAAAATACATTACCCCCCAAAAAAAGAAACCTCTCAAAAGCGGTCTCGTCCCTATGGGAATATTAAAAATCCACCCTAAAATAAACCCTTATTGCTGCATACCGCTTTTCTCTATGATCCTTATGCAAGAGAGCTACGATGTCTTTTTTAACCAATTAGGTCACCCATATCGAAGCCTTTGTTAGGTTGGGGGCTAGCAAAATCCGCAAATTACGGCGTCGCAACCCCGTAATTTTATCATCCCCCTAACAGTGGACCAGAGGGTAATAAGAAGCAGGCGCAGGGAAGCAAGAGGGGGGAAGAGTGTTTTCTGGATAAAGAAGATAGTTGGCAATACGAATAAAAAAGAGGGGAGAGAGTGTGAAGTATATATGTCCCGTGGGAGTTATATAAGTCCCCTGGTCGACACCTTAATAGAATGGAAGTAGCATTTTGGTTAAGAACGCTCCCCCTATCTCTTGAACTTGGGAACTATTATTATAACCAGAGGTCTCTGTACAGCAAATGGGCCTAGGCTGCAGAAATGCTGATCCATATGGAAATTGTAGTAATGATGCCAGAGTACTAAAACCTGAAAACCTTTCTTCTTTTCCTGCCTACGTAATCGCGTGAGAGTAAAAAAAGAGATAACCTCTAGGGAGGGATTAGTTTGGATCAGGGTTTTCTTTAAGGAAATAAAGAAAAAGTGAATTTCTTTGCCTTATCCCTGACCCCCATGTGATATGCAGTTTGGAAGAATGAAAGTATTTCTATACATGTGTAATGAGTAGAGACAAAATTGAAGTGGAAAGAATTACTAGGAAATTTTGATTGGATTTTCGGTAATTCTACGAAAAGACTCAACTGAAACGAAAGATTTATAAGTGCCAGAATTGTACTTTATACGATTTTATGGTCTGTCTGTCTAGAATCCTATAGCCCCCTATGTTGGGGCGAAGGGGCCTCCAGGTGGAGGTTTCTGTTACCTATATGAATTTTGTTACGCTTATTTTCCGAGAGAGGACAGAGGGACAGGTGGTAAGCCCATCGCCCCTTAACTAAGGTATGGAAACTAAGGATTACTTGGACGTTAAAGGGCCGATAAATGTTGTCCAGAGGCTCTAATTTAGACTTGGAGTTATTTTACGTCGCGTAATTATACGACACGGGCCCCCCAGCTTAAAGTCCCTCCCGGAGGACTCCGTGCCCATGATTTTTACGTCCTGAAAAACCCATTGACCGCGGCCGGGTTTGATCCCGCGACTTCGAATCTAGAGGCGGTCACGCTACCTCTAGACCCGATTTCATGGTGGACGGAAAAATGTCTGTCCGTCTGTCTCCACACGCGATAACTCGAATACGTTTTATCAGAGTTTCGCGAAAGTTACTATACGCACTAATAACGACTAGGCCTATAGGATGAAATCTATTGAGTTTGGATCAAATCGGTTGACCGGTACCGGATTAATTCCCAATTAACGGTTTAAAAATGGCAAATCATCACTAGACTGTTGCTTGGCATAATAGTTTGGCATAATGGTTTGCCCACTTCCAGAAGAGCCAGAAACTTGAAATTTCTTGAACTTATAGCTTATAGCTTGTAGCCTAAAGACAGAAAAATTTCGTCCATAGGACGACATCAATTGATTTTGGACCAAATTGGTTGATCGGTACCGGACTAACGCCCAATTAACGATTTAAAATCATTTAATGTGTTATGTTATGTCATTTAATATATTTTGTGTTATTTATTATGTTATATTGTAACAACTAATGTACTGTTAGTCCCCGTGAAGTGGAAGAAAAGACCTTAGGGTCTTAACTTTCTCCAGGTTAAATAAACTATTATTATTATTATTATTATTATTATTATTATTATTAAAAATAGCAAATCATCACTAGACTGTCGCCTGGCTAACTCATTCATTGACATAATGGTTTGCCCACTTCCAGAAGAGTCAGAAACTTGAAATTTCTTGAACTTATAGCTTATAGCTTATAGCTAGTAAACGACGGAAAAAATTCCAAAAGTGCCGATTTTTTTACTTTTCCCCCGAAAAATCATTCAAGATGCAGTTTTAGGGTCTGTTTAAATTTTCTTTGGAGGCTTCTAGTAGCTAAACGGTAAGTCGTATCAAAACGGATTTTGAGAGACCTACAAGTTTGATCACATAGGCCTATTGTTGATGTCATGAATTTGTTGTAAATTAGTTCTGTTAATATTCTAGTTATCCCACTTATTCTTGTCAACAATCCGTGTTCCTAAAACTCAATTTTTCTTAAATATAGCCTATTAAGTTAAGTTCATCTGGTACTTTGTTATAGCAGTTGGACATTACATGACAATATAATATGGTCATGGAAATATAATATTGTCATGTAATGTCCAACAGAGACAATAATCTATGGTTCATTAATGCATATATATCCATCTTGAATGTTAACTGTACAATAACAGTGGAAGACCGGTCACAATGCTGCATATGAAATGACTTGTCTGTCAGTGAGGTAGACCATAGGTAGTCATAGGAGAGAGGTTCCATCTGGCGCTGTGAAGTGAACTCTGGCTTAGCTCAGTTGGTAGAGCAGTGGCACAGATGGTTCAAATCCCAGTGTCAGAGGAATTTTTATCTTATAATATTCCTCAGGGGATGTGTTCATCTCCTCTCACGCAGCGGGCCTGGGTTCGTTTCCTGGTCGGAACAAGTTACCTAGGCGGGGTTTTTCCTCACATGTGAGATAAAATATCAGGTAACTTTAGGCCCTTATGGGCCTCGGATGTCATCTGGCCGTCATTATCATCTTCATCCCATCCTCACCTTGTTCAGAAGTGAGTGGGTGTGTGAAAGTTGGTGTTCGTGTTGTCTCGGAGGTGGCCCCGGCATTGTGCTGATCTCGCATCCATGTCCTTGTCTGGTCAAAAAAGTATGCTTGTGTGTTGTGATCCATAGTTCATTCTTCTCCCGACAGGTCGCGGCGCGGGCCGCATAAAGGTCCCTATAAGGGAAAGGTAAACTAAGAAAGAGAAAAAATAATATTCCTACTATGAATCGAACTTTGGCTAGCTAAGTTGGTATAGAAGTAGCACGGAAATCGGAAGGTCATGGGATCTTATCCCAATATCAAAGGAATTTTTCTCCTTTAATATACTCATGTAAAGTTTAACAGAGAGAATATTCTGTGGTTCTTGAATGCATCTCTCCATGTGAGATTGAATTCGATGCTCGGTGATCTGGAAGCTTCTCACGCTTGCTTCGCGCATTGATAATGAATATCATCTTTCCCGTGTGAATGCTTCATAGTAATAGCTATTTCCACGAACTGGAAAGCAATTAGCTCTCGATCAGTGTTGAAATAATAGCACTACAGTATACAGATTATGGTTTCAATGTTACATCAGAAGCTTTAAATGTTCCCGGAAAATTACATTTCTGATGAAATGAGCATATTGTTCAGTAGTTTTACATTAGCTGCTTGTACAGTGAGGCCCAAAAATGAAGCCATTGGATTTTTACTGTACATCGCGTGCGGCCGTCACTGTGGATCGCCGTGAAATTTTTTTACTATGGCATCAAGACACCAGTAAAAGAAGATTCTTTAGGGTCTCATAATAGGCAAAGATTTTAAGCTTGTGTGCTTCGTGTGTGATTTTAAATAAAGGCCTACTCCTTTAATATATAATATACAACATATCTCTACATAAATTAATAGTTCTATTGTGGAAGCCTTAGTTAATGGTGAATTGGCGGATGAATCAATTATGTAGGGATAGGCCTATTGTATTACTACGAGGGTCATTCAATAATTAAAGGTACAAACCGACCTGGAGAAAAAACAGTTTATTTTTACAAAAGAAGACTTTTCCTACTTTTCAGCATAATCCCCATCAACCTTTATGTACTTGTCCCAACGGGTTACTAGCTTTTTTTTATATATACCGGCTGCAAAGAACTCTTTATCTTGGTGTGGGGGCCGATTTTCCACAAATTTCTTGACATCCTCGTTATCCTGGAACTTCTTCCCACGTAATGCCTCCTTTAGTGAACCAAACAAATGGAAATCAGAGGGTGCTAAATCGCAACTCAACAGGCCGGCCAGAACGGTGATCGTCAGTCACTGATTCCCGATCACTTTTGAACTGTTCTACCCACTTGTAAAATTTTCACGGTTCATACCTACTTTCACCGTACACTTTAGTCATTCTAGAGTATGTATTAGCTGGTTTTCCACCTCCAACAATAAAAAATAAAATCAAATCACAGAACGTTGTTCAACCAATGTGGAATTTTCAAGAAGATCCGACATCGTCTAAACTTAATTTTGAGGTCATAAACAGAGCAATGTTGAGCCATCAGCTGATTAGAACTCATCCCAGTGATGCCAACTTAAAATCCTAAATGTATCAAACTTGTACTACCAACCGTCTTTTCCCCAGACCAATTTATCTCTTTAATTATTGAATGACCCTCGTAAAGTCCGGACCCTAATCATGACTTGCCTAATCACTTAATATATCATATTATATAATAATATTTTTTATTTTTTATTTTTTAATGATACTAATTTTTTTATATTTAAAATAATGTCTTAAGTACTTACAGCGTAAAAATTACTGCATCCTATGAGTATTATCGAGAGATAGGGCAATGACTTTGAGGATCGCGTGGGCAAAGAGAGGAAGAGAAGAGAGACACGTAGAGAGAAAGATAAAAACGAGAGAGTCAAGGGAGAAGGTACTATGCCACCAAGTTAAATCTGCACGGCGATAGGGGAAGTGTTTTAGCGCTAGTGTCGCTCAGCTACCACTATACGGAAGGGATATAGGGGAAGCAGTGGGTGGCGAATACCTAACCACGTGCGAAAGATCATAACGTGGTTGCCAGATTATTCATTTGGACAATGACTGTCGAAGGTGTCAGGTCATTTAAAAACACAGCAATTCTCAGCGCCCCTCTTCCAGCCAAATAACCCAACACAGTGGCCAGGAAGTGGCAGCGTGGCGGCAGAGGGTGTTCCTTCAACAGATCATTTCTACGCATTTTCCCCAGTAGGGACATGGTTGCCAGATTATTCATTTCGAGAACGAGTGCCGAAGGTGTCAGGTCATTTAAAAACACAGTAATTCTCAGCACCCCTCTTGTAGCCAAATGACTCAACTCAAAAAATAGGAAGTGGCAACGTCAAAGGAGTGAGATCGAGACGGAAGGCACATTCCTAACATATTTTCTGCATGCAGAGATAACTTGGTGGCGTAACGGTAGAAAGAGGCAGTGAGGCAGAGGGAGAGAAACTTAAAGTGGAAGAAAGAAAGGGAAGGACAGAGAAAGAAACAGATCGAGAGAAAGACTGGCGTTAGAGAGACAGAGGATGAAATGGAGAGAGTGAAAGAGCGGGAGGATAAAAAAAAAACAATAGAGAATCCATTACTTTATATGGACGTGATTTTCATATGTAGCATATCTATTACAGTAAACATTAGTATTGGAAAATAATGCATATTGGACAGCTGGAAAATGTGTCACGGAAGAAAAACAAGTAAATGGGACTTTGATTGTTCTCCGTTTGCGTAATATTCGTTTATTAATAATTCAGATGGCAGCAATCCCCCTGAAAGGAAAAAATTGATCCAGTGCGCACTTGGACAAAAAAGGAATGCGTTTGTTATAGAATAGACGATTGCACTTTATGCGTATTAAAGCCAGAAATCAAATGCATGTGAATGTGGTCAGGGCCGTATTTCTAAATAGGCTAAGTAGGCTGCAGCCTAGAGCGGCAAATTTTCAGGGGCGGCACTTTGGCAATTTATTCAAAAGTTAAAATGAAGTATTTCAGACATGAATAATATTTTCCGTACGAATTTAAGAATACATGTTACTTAAAGTTTTTCCTGCCTTAGAAGAGTTAAGAACTATCTGCGAACTAGTATTTCTGAAATACGGTTAAACTCACTTTCATTATTGAGGCAAATACAACAAAAAACACTTTCAAATGAGGACATTATTAACGAGTTTGCCATTAAGAAATCTCGTAAGAAAGCTATGTAAATTTGAACATGAAGATTACGTGGGGTGAGTTGTTTTAGAGAAGTTTGTATATTTTCAACAAATAAACCAGTATTTAACTACATTTTGTGTAATTTCATTTCACCGTGTAGGACAACTTAATTCAAATTGAACACAGTTTTTCAATTACGCAAAAGCATTAAAATATAAAAATATGTTTAAAATAGCGATCACTGATCTCCAAGAACAGATTAATTAATTAATGTTTAAAAACGTTAATTGTTTAAAAAGATTAATTGTTTAAAAAGAGTAATTGTTTAAATGTTTAAAAAAGATTAAAACACAAATGAACTCTATCCTTTTGTTGTATAAAACAAAATGTATTAAGCAAATATGAACTATAGAGGGGGTGGCAAATGGACTTTAGCCTACAGGCGGCATACTTTTAAATCCGGCCCTGAATGTGGTGACAAAGTTTAACTACTGTAGACTTAAATACTAGCATTAAATCCCACTCAATTTCATTTATAAACGCTATACAGTTCCAACATACAATAAGATGCAGCAGAAGTTCGCATTCCGCTGCCTTCTATGTATGACCGAGTTGTTTCATGGTTGATTATAGGGTTATTTAACAAAGGGGGTGTACTTCAACTTAGGCCTGTGATCGTGGCCGGTGTGCTAGAATGTTCTCCCATAGGATTTCTTTTACATACCAGAACATTTAAAGATATGAACACAGAATCTATTTTCAACCTTAACGGACTAGTGTGTAAATGGATATTGGATTGACAGAATGCTGACGAAGAATCTACATTAACAATTAAGAATAGATTACTTATTACTTATATTATAACTTAGAGAATGATCAATTTCAAGTAACTGACTTTCTTTTGTATACACCGAAACCTTCCCTTTCTTCTAAATCATTTGTTAATTTTTTTTATTAATTATTTGTTAAAATGAACAATATATAATTTTCTCACCTATTTGCCAATAATCAATTTTTAATATAGAATTTTCGTAGAAATCCAATTCTAAAATCTAAAATTATCACAGTCTATTTTGATAAAATTTATCAAGAGTCAATGCGCCTGTACTTGGTTGTATGTGGATGTGAACTCTTCTATGTCAGCATGGGCTTGTCACACAAAAGTACAAATAATCCACTTTTACCCAGGTCACAATCAAACCCGCCACCTTGAGAAAAAAAAGTCAACGCCATACTCATTGTGCTACCAAGGGGATACCAAGTTCCTTCAAAACTTAGATTTGGTACCTGAGCAATGTTGATGAGACGATTAAATACTTCTATTAAAATATGCGGAATTGAAGAAATTAAAAAAAAAAACTGAACGAAGTGGCCGAGATGGTAACAATTTGACACGGGTTTTTTTCAAGATTTCTCCACTCGTCAAGTCAAATGCCAAATTGGATATTTAGATACCATGAACCATCCTCACCATTTCACCCTGTATTATATCCAATTAAATTAATATCAGTTGAAAATTAGGCCTACTCCATAAAATACACTAACAATAGAAATAATTGACAATCAACAGTTCTATGGCCTACCCTACTGTATAGACAAGGATCCCGAACTCCTGATATGGCCTCGCAGCTAAAAGGAGTATAAATGCAGCTGACTTTAAAAAAATTAAATTTAGTAGGCCTGTATCCTTTCTTGAAGAAATTTTAATTACTTATTGTACAGTGGGTATTTGTCTATTTGGAAAATAAATAATAAAAATGTGTTTTATTCGATATTCAGTGCATACAACCTAATAGGAATAAATGGAAGCTAAAGCGTGGCAAACCGGGTGTTATCCTTCCTCGCTGGTGACACGAGTTCGACCCATAGCGAGCGTCAGTCAGAATTTATGGAGGACAAAGCAAGCATTGATATGGTTATTCAAGGGCTAAATCTGGTTTCCTGTCATGATGCCTCCATCCCTCTACAGTACAGATTTCGCTTCAATCATCAGCAATAATATTGGTTTTAGGGGAGGACTGCTTATTGGCACATGCTGGAGTGGCAAGTTTGAAGCTTTAAGAAAATTTTATAGAGACTTCTCACGGGAAAAGGATGACAGATGATCAGAAAATTACGTGGAATGTAAATATTGTCTTAAGCGCCAAATAGCACTATTGTAAGTTATGAAAACGCATAGGCTTTGATCTTTTAATGCCCGGTTTCTATAAACTCGTGAAATACCTATAAGTAAATTATCCATGGACAAATTAGTTCCTAATCACCCACAATGATATAATGAGCAAGGCCTTGGAGTTGTACAGTTAATTTAATTCAGAAGACTTTGATTCTCATTGTTTATGATCCTGTGAGAGTTTAAATTTTATCCAGCCATCCATGAAAGGATAAATTAACCCAACGATTTACCCATGGAAAGATCTAGCCAGAGTTTGTAGGAACATTTTTCTGTCATTTTCATATTTACCCAGAGGACATTTATCCAGAAACTCGCCACAAGTGTATGTGATTGTTACCTTTAAATTATTTGAGTGTGTAAAAGTTATTATTGTGTAAATTCTGTCCAGTGGATAATTTACCCACAGGTATTTCGCGAGTTTACAGAAACCGGGCATAAGTTACAGAAAGTATGATTAGTAGTTATATAACACACATCGTATAGGCTAGTACATTACGAAAAAAAATCACAGCTGTATCTCTCATATTGTGAGAGAAGAATTTTGAATGTGGTATAATATTAGGCCTATACAAATTGAAACTTGAAAAACAGACGATTAAGGGGGGGGACGTATATTTTTGGGTTCTGACAAATAGGTGAAATTAATTTTTCCCTCAGCAATGGATTATTCTGTTACCTTGTAACTTGGGATGCTCTTTATTGACTACTTCTACAATTACAGACTATTTTCGTGATTAATTAAACTGTTACAGTTACGGGTAAATCTCGTTACAAAATGGCAGCCACGTTTCCTGCAATGAAATTGCTGTTACATAGATAATTTCCACAAAAAGTTAATATTTCTTATTCTTTTTACTATTTATTTTTAAATAAATCTTAGGAATATCTACAGTATAAATGTTAAAAAATAATAAATCCATGAGGAATAATTTTTACATTTTTCTATCACATTAAATATATTTTTGAAAACTGTAATGTTAAATCAATGTTTGTAGTTAGTGTCGTTGATATGGCTGGCTATTAACAAAGAAAAACAAGAAAAAAGAATCACTGGGAAATTATCACGGAAACGGGATTTCAGTCCCCGAGATGTGCTGCCATTTTGTAAACATAATTACCCGTAAGTGTAATAGTTTGATTAATTCTGAAAATAGTATGCAATTGTAAAAGTAGTCAATAAAGAACAAGTCAGATTACGAGGTTGTAGAGTAATATATTGCTGAGGGAAAAAAATTAAATTCACCTATTTCTCAGTATCCAAATCTGTATGTCCCTCCTTAAGTTCGTATGCATTGGCATTTAGAAGAGCACTGCTGTTTAATAAATGTGTCGGCAGTAGCTGTTCCGTGCGTCCAAACAACATCAAATTTTGTACAGATATCCTTCTGGGTATATTTGATTTTATCATAGGTAATCCCACGAGAGTTGGATTTATTAAGACTATTCCAAGAATAAAAATGTAATGGATTATACAAATAATAATTACTTTCGTGCTTTGCTATATAAAAACAAAACCAACAGCTACGAGAACACGGCCTACTATGAATCAACCATTCATGATCGATTCGAGTTATGTTGAAACCGGGGTTACCAATGGTGCATATAAGACATAGTTAACTTCATTCAGGTAAGCTAACAGCAGAACAGAATAAAAGCACATGGACCAGCTTGCACCGAATCGTAAAGGTTTTTAATCAATGTATATTTCTATTATTTCAATTTCCAAACAAGTTATGTTGTATAAAATAATCTTCTTTCGTGTTGTTTAATGGCACATGTGACTTATTAATCACTGCACACTGATGCTTTCGTGTCCGATAAAATGCCATCCTCGCGATTCCTACAAGAATATTGTAAGATAAACGGCCGTGATTGGTCTATATCCGAGGAATTGCTAAACGTTATTGGTCAATATCAAACACTGGGCGTATAAGTGAAATAGTCACTAAAATCCAGAAATCCCATTTTTTTAAAACCAAAATGTTAAACCAATTCATCTATCATCCCTTTAAGGAATATAACTTATAAATTCATTAGTATCCAGTACAAGTCTAGTAGTTTTCACATTGCATTGATACTGGTCAATTAATCCAAGAGCCTTGGAGTACTTAATAAAGAGGAAATCCATGAATACACAAGCCCGCGTGTTGTGAGAGATATTGTAGCATTAGAGTACAATTAGAGAGGTGATGTATGGCGGGTGCTGTGCCACGTACCAAGTGCCACGGCCTAGGCACAGCGGGTGGCACAGTATCAGACAGCGTCACTTTTCATTCTCTCCTCTCTGTACAACCTCCCAAGATATTAGTAACCTCGTAATTTGTCTGCTCGGATGAACCTCTTAGATATCACTGCTGGATAAAACCTGCTAAGATTTGTAATCGAGTTTCTCTATAAGCGACAAGAAATAATGGGTGGGAAAAAAGGAAGAAATGTTTTCAGGTTTGAAATAATTATAGAGTAAATTTTAAGGCTTTTTGTCCACCTTATACCCTAAAAAAAAATTTATGTAACCATATACCAACAAAATAATGTTTTGGGATTGCTAAGAAAAGATTTTTACAATATATTTTGCACACACTTTATATTTTCTATCTTATTTAAGCTAGATTTGGTATAATATAACACATTGTTTTGGCTACCTGTGATATGATTTAACCTGTCTAACGCATATATTATACCAAATCTAGGTTAAATTAAATAGAAAATAAAAAAGTGTGTGCAAAATATATTGTAAAAATCTTTTCGTAGCAATCCCAAAACATTACTTTGTTGGTATATGGTTACATAAATTTTTTTTAGGGTATAAGGTGGACAAAAAGCCTTAAAATTTACTCTATAATATTTACCCTTAATAGGAAAATATGAAATTTATTAATAATTTTGAAATAATCCCTTTTTGCTAGGCGTACAGGCTTAGGTAGATTTGGAAGGTCGTATTTCGTTAAGGTTATTGTAATATTTACAAGATATACAACAATTATGAACGGGCTCGATATATTGTCTCCTAGGGGAGTAAATGAATGTTCTTTCTGCGATCTCATTTTGGTCACCCCTTGAAGTAAGGGTTGGTCGTAAGAAAATATTACTTACTTACTCACTCACTTACTTACTCAATGGTAATAGAGAATTCCTGAGCAAGCTAAAGGAATATTACCGGTATCTACACTGAAAGGCAAAAAAAAAAAAAAAAAAAACTCAGAGAAATTAAAAAAATTAAGTTTAAATAAAAATTATGTAGTAGGCCTAGTGCATGAAATAAAATTACTGCAATTGTATACGTTTTTATGATTAAAATTTAATGACACATTTCACACTTAATTCCCCATGTTGCCTCTTGCACTGTGGTGAATGGTGAGCCTAAGGTTCCAGCGGCATAACGGAGGCTGCGTCCATCATCAATTAGAGCAACAGTTTTGGCAACGTCTTCAGGTCTGAGAGGTTGTAAGGAAATGACGCAATACAACAATGAAACACCTTGCAATATGTATGACAAGCTATGCACATAATGCACATAATCAGATTGGAATCGCCCTATTGCGATGTTTTTTGTTTTGTTTTGTTTTGTTTGGTGATAAAGTGATGATATGAAGAAAGCAGATATGCTGTATCTATAGTACTTTGCTTTTTTTCAGTCAGTGTTAAACTATGGATTGATCATGTGGGGTAATAGCAGCCACATAAATAAGGTAGTACTAATGCAGAAGAAAGCTCTGCGCATAATAAATAAGACTTCCATTACTGCACACTGCAAGCCATTGTTTGTGAATAGTGGCATATTGACGGTTGTTAATCTGTATATATATTTGTGCCTATCCTATGCTCATAAGATCTATATTTCAGATTCTGCAATATATAGATCTCATAGGCCTACTCATGACTATAATACAAGAAACCGTAATTTGCTGGACATCCCATACAATAGGTTGACCAAAAGTCAAATCAGCTATGCTGTACTAAGTGTAAAGTTGCATAACAATTTAAGTGAAGCCAGTAAACAATTGACTTATGGGCTGTTCAAAAAAAGTTTACATAAATGGCTTGTTCAAAATCCATTTTATGACATAAATGGATATTTTTCTTTTAAATGTATCAGTTTTTAAACAATTATTTTTAGTGACAATGTCTATTGCAATTTTGTACTGCTTAAAGACAATAAAATATATTATTATTATTATTATTATTATTATTATTATTATAGCTAATGGTCCAATAAAAATAATAATTTATCCTCAACAACAACAATGTATAAACATCCAATCAAAATTATGTTTAATCTTAAAATTACAACAAATTTTACAGTGATCGTTTTTTTTTTTTTTTTTTTTTTTCCTGTCAGTGTATTTTATCGCTCTCCCGTGACGTATATCTCATGGAACCACCGCCTTATTTTCAGAAAAAAAATAGTCGTATGTACAATTTGTTTAATTAAAGAGTACCGATAGTATACTATATAATTAATTGGCTGGTTAATACTTAAGCAATCCTGCCAATCTCAATAATTAAGGCCATACTTCAAATCCTCATTGGTTTATCTGGCTTTTATTATTATTGAATTCCCAAAAATACAGAACCCTATTTTACCAGATGGCATATTAGGGATATAGATTAAACATATATACAGAGTATACAGTAAACTACATATACATATTACAATTTTGCAAAAACACTATTCATGAAACTTAAAACAACTTTGTAACTTTGCTTATTTAAGAAGAGACAGCTTTTAGGGGGTATAAAGCGCAAGGAACCCATTACACAATACTGCCATTGATTCTTCTACCACAGCAAAAACAACAAACAAATAAAACAAAAAATAAATTCCAGATGGGAATATTCCGTTAAGTAAAATTAGTGAAATACCGCTGTGGCGTAGGGGTTGCGTTCGCTACTCTCAAGCAGCGGGTCTGGGTTCAAATCCTGGTCGGGACAAGTTACCGAGGTGGAGTTATTTTCTGGAGTTTTTCCTCACCTATGAGACAAATGTCGGGTAACTTTAGGCCCTTGTGGTCCCCAGATATCAACTGGCCGTCATTATCATCTTCATCCCATCCTCGCCTTATTTGGAGTGAGTGTGTGTGTGAATGGTGTGTGTTGTCCTGGAGGTGGCCCCTGCAATTGGGCTGATCACTCATCCGGGGAGGTCCTCCATGTCCTTGTCTGGTCAAATAAAAGTATGTATGTGATCCATAGATAATCCCTCTCCCGACAGGTCGCGGCCCTCTAAGGCCCGGGCGACTTGGGTCGCTTAAATCCTAAAACGGAGAGGTAAAACTACGACAAAGAAAGAAAGGAAAAAAAACGGAAATTACTGGAATAAAATAAATATGGCAATAGAAACGTTATAGACGACTGGGTAAGCAAACTGGAGATAAAATAAATTAACAAACAAAAGGGGCGAAGATAAAGGCGCGGAATGGAAGCGATGGGAAAGTGATGTATAAGCCGGGGTAGAACCGAGAAGGGTGGGAATAATGACAGTAAAGGTGTGAATGTTTACACTGGAGAGTATCAACGGGTGGATGTTGTTATTATATTCGGTTCCGTGCGAGAGAAGAATATCACACGCGTGTCCGCATATTTACCCCCCCCCCCGCCGTGCGAAAGCGAGGGTGGATTACTCCTGAATGATGATACCGGCCACAGCGACCCCTAACTCGTGCGAAGGGTTCATCCCATTGATCACAGGCACTCCTCATGCACTGGAAAATATTGATTTTTAAATAATAACCACAATACATATACGAGTATATACAATTTTCTGAGAGGTTTTGCAGAGGTTTATTTTTTTTAATTTGGGGGTACGCCTGAGCGTAGTGGTTGAGACGCTGCGCTACAGACCGGAAGGTCGCGGGTTCGATTCCCGATGAGGTCGTCGGAATTTTTCAATTGGCCTAATCCTTCTGGTGGTACTGGGGTCGACTCAGCCTCTAACAGAAATGAGAACCAGGAGCAATCCTGGGGGTAAAGGTGGTCGGTGCGTAAGGCTGACAACCTTACCACCTTCACGTGCCGAATGTCCAAAATCTGGGAGCCTCAGCCTCCTGGAACCCTCTGTGCATCCATGGCCTGTATAGGGATCACTTTACTTTACTTTACTTTTATTTTTTATTTTTTGACATTTTTACGGGTGTCGTAAGTGAATCACTGGAGTAAGAGTAAACAGAACATCTTAAGCAGAGTAACAAATGAGGAACGAAAGAAAACGGGAAACAAGGAAGAAAGAAATAAAACCGATAGATTGAATTATAATAACAAGATGAAGTGTTTGTCTTTCTGTGCGCGATGCCCAGCAACATGTACTGCATGCAGAGATCTGAAATTTTAAACGTAGATGGACTGAAGTGTGGCCGAATGCACCTCGAAGCTGGATTTTTAATTTTCTCTTTCGTACGCGAGTTATGAGTGAAAAACTGGCAGAAAACGTGAATTGTTTGCGTTATCGAAGCATCAGTTTTTGGTAATACATTTCAATTGTCAAATCATTTGCAGGTGGCTTTGCCTTTTTGTCATAGCTTGGAAATAAAAGCATCGCGATTTTTTCAAAATATCCACTGGAATTATCGATCGTTTCGATTCTGTGAGCTCACCCTGGTCGATTCGTTTGTTTATAATGTCAATAGAGACGCTTTCTAATCGTGGAATGCACTCTAAAGCCGGATTTTTAGGTGTTTATTTATAGTTATTAATCGTTTAGATTATGAATGATTCGCGTGTAAGTGTTAATAAATATAATGTTTTAATTACTTTGCTCTTCGTTTTTTATTTTCGAATTATTATCGTAGGCGAAGCCGCGGGAACCTGCTACTAAATAAATGAAGAAAGAAAGAGAAGGGAGGAAAGACGAAAGTTTAAAGCCAAACTACAAAATAACTAAAATAATGCACTTCTGACAAGTCCTATTATGTAGACAAAGCTAGACCTGGGATTTTAGGCTCTAAATAGCCTTTTAAAGCAAGTAAACAGGCTTTTAAAAGAGACCATAGTCACTTAAAATATGCTTTAAAAATGTGTAAATAGACTGAAAATAGACTTCATAATAGGCTACTAGAATGTGCTCTTAAGCTGTAATGTGTGTGTGTGTGTGTGTGTGTGTTTTTAATTTTTTTAATTTTCTTTTTTACTCTGAGTTGTTCTGCTCTTCATTCACAGGGATGTCCATTAAACGATTGTGAAAGTTACAGAAGTTGAATTTTATTTTAAATGTACAAAATAGGCATTTTAGGCACTAAAAGAGTAAAAAATGGGCTCCAAAGGTCCAAATAGGCATTTTAGGGCACTATAAAACTCTATAAATGTAAATGATTTATCATGAAACGTCAACATATTTAAAAATGTTCATGTTATTTCATAAGGAACAAAATAGGCATTTGCCTTAAAATCCCAGATCTAGTCGTAGCTAACAGAAATTACAAATACGGCATAGGACAAGAAAAGCGTGTGGACATTTATTATTCCTCCGCCAATTTACCTTTATACTACAAACTTCAGAGGAACAGACTGTACTGACACAGGTGGGATGAAGGTTCAAGTATCCAATATGTCAAGTTAATGATAAAATAGACCAAAAAACGAAAACTCTATGTTCAAATACAGCATTCAACTTATGAAGGGGACCCTTAATAAATAGCACCGGCTGGGTTTCTTGCAGAGGTTTTAATAAATCTATGTACCCACAATGTTGACGACGTAGAGAGCTTGTGGTTTTGAGTGATTTCCTTGATGTACCCCCCGTAGATCGGTTTTAGTGACGCTGCCATATTGTTAGATGGGGACTTCCCGCTGATTAGTCAAAAGCTTCTTATGTCCCAGAATGGTAACATAAGTCTCCGGTGCGAAATGCATTCGTCTTTTGTTCTCCTTCTGAACGTACGTGCAAGAGAGGCTCAACGACATGTGTCAGGGAGGAATTTCGAATGAGCCATGACTTTGGTTTCTGAAGTGTCATAAACAGACGTCACATGATGCAAAGGGCTCTCAGTCCACTGTTACCACACCTCTTTGCTAGCCCTTAAGTTCATGCCTTTCGTCCATGCGTACAAAACACGTTGCACAAACAAATTTATGTGTTCAAGTGTTGAAGGTTTAATAGCGAGTCTGACGTGCAACCGTCTTTAAATCGGTCTTATCGGGTCCGCTGCTAAAACGGCCTGTAAAAGCAAAAGAAACAGCCTCTAGACCTAGAATTAAGAGAAAGAAGATAAAATACGTTTTACAATTAGGGTTGCCCAGACGTCAGTATTTAATACCTTTTTTTTACCTTAATTCGCTTAATTATTGACTTAAGAGCACCAAATTTTAATGACTTTAATCAATTACTATAGAGGACAATGGAAAAATGAGATTAATATTTTGCAGCACTCCTGGTGGCACAACCTGCAAACTTGGTGGCAAATTAAAATATTCAAAACACATATAAACTGCAATGTTTTAATGTTTCACGAACCACTGAGCACTAAAACACTGTTTAAGTAATTATAAGAATAATAATGAGCAAACAAAACACAGAACTTCCGAAACAGTTCTCAGAATATCAATGAAAACAAAAATATCAACTTAGCAGTTGCTAACAACAACAACTCTCTCTTTTCTTCAATGTTGTTTTTTTGTTTAATTTTTTGGGTCATGTATTTTCAAACAGCATTTTTTTTCTGGACCATAGATAGACAGAAAAATCATATCCCTTATATATAACATGCCGAGGTTGGGTACTTCGGCTCCTCTAATAGAAATTGGTTGATATCTTTGTATCAAGTTACTGCATCTGTATTCAGTAGTAGCAGGTTGGGCCGCTAAGATAGTGCTCAAGATATTGTCCCTCGATGTATCGCAAAGTGTCCTGTATTGTTCTCTATAATATTTGCTTTAATACCTTGTAGCATACACATTTTAGGTCATAGAGAAAAATCTCCTAATAAAAGTTTCTTTTCTACGCCCCCTCTATACACTGGTAATATATTTCGTTGTTATTCATTAACAGTCTGTATATCACTAGAAAGGCTATGTTGTTTGTTCTCCGGTCATGGAAATCACCATTAACGGCCGTGGGCGTCGGCATGCTGACCACATGCCCCCCAATCCTGCCATCTGCCTACGGTAGATGACGCAGCGGTCGGGTGGTAGGTCAAGTCCCTCCAGGGATGTAGCGCCACCGAGTTTAGTTTAGTGCTATGTTTGTTCATAGTAATATAATGTTCTTTATTTAGAGAATACAATAATAAGCTTTTGAAACGAACTGTACATTCAAGCAAAGTCGTAATTTTGAGCAGTTAACGACCTGGTGTAGTGTGCTCAAGTCCCGCGAGATGTCAGTGGAAACGCTTGGCATCTACTAAGTTGTGTTACGTAAATTCCTAGAGAAGCTTGATATGGGTCACTGATTTACTTTTAGATGAAGACCCTTAATGATGGCGCCAACATTCCGTGCACTTTTAATGAGGTATTTAAAAATATATTTTATATTTTATATAATTTTTATTCGGAGTCTAGTACTGCAAAATTTTACTCTTTCAAGGGGTTTTTACACTTTCATTCGTTCGGCTTCTTAAGTCAGATTCATGTACTAAGATGCGCCGAAAAAAGTTTAGAATTATTGGGTTAAAATTAAGGTCTAATGAAGGCGCAGAGACGGTAAGCTATCTTCACTGACTGCAAATTAAGTTCTTCTCCAGTAGAAATAACCTTAATTACTGCTGGAGTTCATGGATGTGAATTCAGTATCTTTGAAATACACTTTACTTTTCTTTTGCTACGTCATCTTTTCTTACACTTCTCTCTAAGAATTTCCCCATAACAGATGACTTGTACAAGTCATTCTTCTACGCAAGAAAACTTGATACTCCAGCCACCACCTCTTGGCCCGATCGTTAACGTTGTCACGACGACTGATAATAATTTTAATAAAATCAGGTAAACCGATGTAACAAAGTGCCAGTATGTTTTTGTTTAATCAGTTATGATTGAAATTATGATATGCAGAATACAAAAAAAAAAAAAAAAGTCAAATAGGCCGGTTTCGGGATTTGAACCATGGAACTCCAGAATGGGAGGCCAAGACGTTACCATTTCGGGCACCTGGGTCAGTTTAAGGATCTAGTTGGATAAGCGCATGTAAAGCAATAGTGTCATTTGTGTTCATAGCTAACTGTATTTTAATTTCCAAAGCCTTATAAGATCACAGTAAAACAATAGGCTATGTTGTCATGATAACTGATTTGCATTTCATAGATTCTTTCGAATACGTATATTACCATAACATAATAATAATAATAATAATAATAATAATAATAATAACAATAATAGTTTATTTAACCTGGAGAAGTTAAGACCGTAAGGTCTTTTCTTCCACTTCACCAGGGACTAATAGTAACTTACATTTATTATTACAATATAACATAATAAGTAACACAAAATACATTAAAAGAACACAACAACACACATGAAATGATTTAAGATACATTAAAATGACACACTGAATAATATGAAAGAGGCACTAAATTGAGCATTACTCCGAAACAGGTCAACCGATTTTATCCAATATCAATAGACGTCTTCCCATGGACATTATAAATGTGTATACCAAGTTTCATAAAAATCCGATAAAGCGCATTTGAGTTACCGCGTCTACCGATTTGGTCCAATATCAGTAGACGTCTTTCCATGTACAATATAAATGGGTATACAAAGTTTCATGAAAATCCAATAAAGCATATCTGAGTTATCGCGACGTCTTATATATTAAAATAAAAGGCACTAAATTGGGTATTATACCGGTACTGGCCAACCGATTTGGTCGAATATCAATAGACGTCTTTCCATGGACATTATAAATGTGTTTTCCAAGTTTCATGAAAATCCGAAAAAGCGTATTTGAGTTATGGCGCGTACAGACAGACGGACATACATTTTTTCGTCCCCCACACAATCCCATAAAGTACCATACTGGCACTTAATAAATATGATAAAGGATGAAATAGCTGGGAAAGGAAAGTAAATGTCCAATTCGGCGTTTGCCTTTACGACTAGAGAAACCACGAAAAAACCCATGTCAAACTGGTTTAATTTTTTTTTAAATCTGATGTGAAACACATAACTACCTCTGCTCTTAATATGTTTCAGTATACAGTAGGCCTTCAATGGCTGCATTGCAGTAGTGCGCATTCAGTTGTCTAGCGTAATTCAAAGTCGCATAATTCGCGAGAGAAGACTTAAATCCAAGTTTGTGTATGAAATGAGTGGCTTATAACTAACTTATCCTCCATATAAGTTATTGGGAATTTTTTAAATAGAAGTTTTAGCTCTTAGGATAATGTATTAAAATACATGGGCCTAATAGACCTATATATATGCCTATTATCCATATTATACAATATGGCTTATTATCAATCACATTGTTTGTGAATACTGTCTCAAACGATATAGGCCTAACTAAATACGTTGATTAAATATTGTCAAGAAATCAATAAACTCAATAGTTTCTGGAGTAGGCTATATCCTTTTAAAGCCATATGCTTTCTAAAATTGTTTTTCATCAGTAAATATTTTAGGTGTAAATTTATGTGAAAATGGAAAAGTTTATTAAGTGGCAGAATGGCACTTTCTGAGAATGTGTGGTGGACGGGATATGTCTGTCCGTGTGTCTGTACACGCGATAACTCAAATATGCTTTATCGGATTGTCATGAAACTTGGTATACGCATTTAAAACGTTCATGGGAAGTTGCCTATTGATATTGGACCAAATCGGTTGATCGGTACCGAAGTAATGCCTAATTTAGTGCCTATTTTATGGTAATAGGCCTATATTACAAAGAATTTATCAAAAGCAAATCAGTTCTCATGACAAAATATTATTTCAGTATCAAATAGGCTTAGGAAGTTGCAATACAGTTAGCTCTGACAAATAACACTACTCACTTCCTTATTACTTCACATATGCTTATCGAACTAGACCTTTGTTCTTCCGTAAGCCCTGCTTAATGAATCGATCTAGAGCTTAACTCGGAAATCGATTACAAAAATAACTTATATTTTACATATCATAATGGCAACTATCACTGATTAAACAAAAGCATTCTGGCATTTTGTTACATCTGTTTACCTGATTTAATTTCGTACGTACATTATGTCACTTATAGTGAATATCTGTCTAAATAATACTGACGAATAGTTAATAAATAATTATTCATTGTATCGCTACAAAATCGACCACATTAAAACATTAAGGATTAATCCATAGAACAAATTATTTGAAAATGAATAGAATAAAAACAAAATACAAACACACACTTCCTTCTCGCTATTTCTCTTCATTTCTTACACACGTACTATACACATTCAGACATACACAGAAAAGGTTTGTCAAACATGATATAGGCCTATTCTATTTTTACCTCTCCTCCTGTATTATAAGAAGAATTTCTAAAATAATAGGCTAAGGGAAAATGCCATTTTCGACACTACATAGCCTATTTGATTACCTGATTTCACTAGAAATGTTTATTTTCGTAATCCCTGATAACAAAAGTATTATATACCGAAACAGTTCCCGAGTTCTAGTAGGCGAACTAGGCAGCCACCTAAGGAGGGAACATTTAGATTGTGAAATAAAGTTGAAATTCAGCTTTTGCTTCCTGAGTGCACCCCGTTCGATGCCTCCCTGTCTCAAAAATCCGAGAAGGTACCGGGGATCGAAACCGAGTGGACGGCCCTCATCACTACCTAAACCAGTTTTAATCGGTTGAACCATAATATAATAATAATAATTATTATTATCATTATTATGCAAAACAATGGAATCCAGAAAAAACAAACTTGAAATGGCCTTTCAACTAACCAAAGGACATACATCAAGAAATCCCTTTCATGGGGGTCAAAAATTAAACATTACAAAACAGTAATTAAACCAGAAGCATTGTACGCGGCAGAAACGCTAAACATGAATTTCAAAGGTCAGATGGAGAATCTTGAACTAAAGGAAAAATCATAGGACCATAATTTCAGGATAATAAGATAACATAAGTTACATAAAGAATGAAATCCTCTACAAGAAAATTGAAAAACTTTCAGATACTGTGCGAAAAAGGAGGATAAATTTCTATGGCCATCTTCTCAGAATGGACTCTGTTAGGTTAACCAAACAAATCTTTGACTTCTTCCGCAACCGCAAAACAAAACCCAACTGGTTTAAAGAAACAGAAAAAAGACCTAGTCGAGTTAAAATTACAGAAAATTCACTACTCGATCGAACGGCTAAAATAATAACTAAAGACGAAAATACAAGGTTCCAAGACAGGTCGACACTGAAATCCAAACCTACAGTATTACCTCGGAAGAAGAGAGGAAAAGAAGATCAGAAAGAATGAAGAAATACGGGCACTTAGGAAGGAACAACACACAAAGAAATAAATTTCATATTTTCCTTTTGAGGGTGGTATTATAGTAGTAAAATTTTAAAGGATTGTATGTCCACCTTATGCCCTCAAAAACTTATGTAACCTAACACCAACTAATATTTTTTGGGATTGCTTCGAAAAAGTTTTTAAAAATTACAGTTTTTATTTGCACACTTTTTATTAACTTATTTAAGCTAGATTTGTAAATATGTACATTGGCTAAAATTAAAACATATTCAGATTACAATCAGATGAAATTAAGATAGTTTTCACATTTTACATATTACAATTAAAATTTATTAATAAGTAACACTTGTACAAAGTGTACGACATTAATTTAAAACCACTAAAAATTAAAATCAGTCTATTGATATTTATCACATATAGTGAAACATTTATATAAAAACTCCATGCAAAATGGAGCAGTCATAGTTTAGTAAAACTTTATATGAAACTAGATTTCTTATGGCCTGCACTTATATCAGTTTTTGTTTATGGATAAAAACTAGATTAAAACTTCCTATTTTATCAAATAGGCGTCTTATGTTTCCTTACGTAGATATTATTCAACCATAGGTTTCGTATTTTCTGAAACGCTGATTCTATGGGATTGCAGCCGAAAAAGAGCACTTATAAACAACATATTTTATCTGGATCGACGCACATTTTACTAGCCAGCATTTGCCAAATTAACATTAGTTTTATTTATAGCTGAATAGAATCAGCGTTTCAGAAAATACGAAACCTATGGTTGAATAATATCTACGTAAGGAAACATAAGACGCCTATTTGATAAAATAGGAAGTTTTAATCTAGTTTTTATCCATAAACAAAAACTGATATAAGTACAGGCCATAAGAAATCTAGTTTCATATAAAGTTTTACTAAACCATGACTGTTCCATTTTGCATGGAGTTTTTATATAAATGTTTCACTATATGTGATAAATATCAATAGACTGATTTTAATTTTTAGTGGTTTTAAATTAATGTCGTACACTTTGTACAAGTGTTACTTATTAATAAATTTTAATTGTAATATGCAAAATGTGGAAACTATCTTAATTTCATCTGATTGTAATCTGGATATGTTTTAATTTTAGTCAATGTACATATTTACAAATCTAGCTTAAATAAGTTAATAAAAAGTGTGCAAATAAATACTGTAATTTTTAAAAACTTTTTCGAAGCAATCCCAAAAAATATTAGTTGGTGTTAGGTTACATAAGTTTTTGAGGGTATAAGGTGGACATACAATCCTTTCAAATTTTACTACACAAAGAAATGACTGGTTCAACGTACCAAAGAGGGTGAAACGAAAGAAGAAGAAGAAGAAATAATAATAATAATAATAATAATAATAACAAGTGATTCAAAAAGCATACAATTTTAATTTTTCAAGTCCGAGAGGTTAGGCCACTGCTGCAATAATGTAAATAACTATTTCCCTGTCCCGAACATGGGTTATTTAAGTTAAGAAATCTTTTGAAACATGGCCTACTAATGCCAAGCAAACTATTAAGCATTATGGGCTAGTAAGAAACCGATCTGGAGCTTAACTCGCAGATCGATTACAAAAATTGACAAATTTCGGCGTCAGAAATATTTTGCTTGCCGATTAAACAAACTCATGCCGTATTAAGTAAAGAATGCAAGACTTCTTCTACGAGTACTGAACATTAAATATAAATTTTCAGATTTATTTAACACAGATGTAAAGCAATTTTATTGTTTTTGGACAGCATTTATTATTAGGATTAAAGTCCTGTAGAAATGTTATTCTTATTTCTTTCTTTAAAGTAAATAATTAATATTATTTGTAAAACTCTTTAAAACCCTTGGATATATTTATTAGGATGTCTAAAGATATCGCAGTTCAAATACATCATTTAGGCTATAATACAGAACCATTGTCAGACCAAAATTAGAATATTGATCATTAATTTGAAATTCTGCCACCATTAAATACAGTAAATTAACAGAGTCCATTCAAAATAAATGTATAAATTCTACGTATTGCAAACAATTTAACAATTATCCTAAATTTGAATCATTTTCAACTATATTACAGTATTTGAATGTCACTGAATTATCACACAGACGAAATTGTCATGCATTGTTGTTTTCTATACAAATTACTTAATAACGAAATAGAATATTATCGAAGAAATATATTTTTATTTTCCACATTATAGATTTTATAAATTGCATAATCTTTTTTTCATCCCGAAAGCAAACACTGACTCCCATAATAATTCTCCTCTTTATAATGTGCTCTGTCTATACCAGGTATACCTTTGGAAAGATGCGGGCTAAACTTTACAATATTTATGAAGTCGCGGGCCGTAGATAATAGCTAGTTATAAAAAAATAATAATGATACGGTTTTTTATATTAGTAAAGTATAAAGCTAAAGTTACATGAATGAGAACAATATCGAACTTATTAGGTATTTACTTACAATCAGCAGAAATTAATGAGAAGCTTGAGCTTGAACTTGAGAAACAAGATAATCAATGTTGGCATCAATCCCAGTAATACACAAGGGCAGAGTGGTTTCCAAATTTTCATCTGTAAATCTGGTTCGATAGTTTGATTTAGGCTTATTGCAGGACTTTTCTAGCGCTAACCGGAAGGAACACCCTCGTAGTTCAGGCTTTTGTTTCCCCCCTCTCAATCTCTTGTTGGCGAGAACCTAATATATTTATTATTTCGAGCGCAATTTTAAAATGTTAAGCGGACCGGATCAAAAGTCGGGGCGAGCCACATTCGGCCCGCGGGCCGGGCGTTGCCCATATATGGTCTATACAATCAATTGCACATAATGGGTAATATATATATATATACACACATATTGCAATATCTGTGATCAAAATTTAAATATTTTATAATCTAAAACAAGCATTGATTGTGTAAATTCTGTAGGCTAAATGACAATTATAATACGCTCCTTGTTATTTTCTTTATTTAAATATTTACTTTTTATTATATAGATATCTTCTTCCAAAACTTTTAATCTCCTTGTATTTTATATATATATATATATGTTCCAGTATGTGTCAAATAGAGATAGATGACTTCATAATATTCTTAATATCAAATTAGTGAAGAAAAAACCTCTTTATAATGATGTCATAGTAGGCATTGATAATTGGTAAAAAAACAAAAAAAATCTGCATTTTTCTCTTTTAGTACCTTCCGGATACTCTCAGAGGAAAATCAAAGACTTTTAGGGAAATTCTGGCCTCAGATAATGATTAGAATTACAAATATCAGGATGTCGACTTTTAAAACATTTAATTAAAGTATAGACTATTGCTTCTTACATTCAAACTAAAAAATGTTACCAAGTGTTTTAATTTTTTATTGTATTCTTCACAACCAATATCATAAGCTTATTGTAGAGAAGACGTACAAATGACTACAGCAAAAAGGATGGGTCGCCTAAAAATGTTCCAGATACAGAATACTGCGCATGCTCGTCTCGTCATCACCTGCATACACAACATAGCACATAACTAAACCATTTATGATGTTAGATGTTTGTTACTAACTCGAGTGAAGAGTCAATTTTGGAAACACTGGGTAATCTCAAGAATTAAATAATATCGTTAACAACATTAAATTATAAATTGTATTTATAGATAGGCCTACGTTAATAAATTTCATGTTTTCAAGTGGCAAAATATCATACCTGAAAGTATAATCTGGAAAATCTCCACAGTCCTGGAAATTATTGACACGTATTATGGATAACATAGTAGGAAGCAAAGAGGCCTGCTTAACTAGATAGCTATACTTGAATCTCAAGCGATCCCTAATTAATTTAATTACTAGTTTCTGTTCATATGTCCACCAAGCGAACAAGATACTAATAGCAACAATAGGCCTTTCTTTTATGTTGATTATGACATTTGTTTCTTTTTGTGTTCAAAAATAAAAATAAAAGGATTATTTATTTCAGCTTCTTTTCAGGAACTTCAAACTACGGTACCACGCGACAGAAGTGAAACTTGTTTTAATTTTTGGATTTTTTCAATGTTGGATCATTAGATTTTTTCAATTTCTGATTGTTGGCCTTTTTAATATTGGGTTTTTGGGCTTTTTAATTTTTAATATCTGGATATTTTAAATTTTGGATCTCTGTTTTTTTTTTATTTTATGGATTTTTAAATTTTGGATTATCAACTTTTTAATTTTCAATTTCTAGATTTTTTAAATTTTGAATTTTGGATTATTAATTTTTAATTTTTGGATTTTTTAAATTTTGGATATTTTGATTTTTAATTTTGAATTTTTTATTTTTTAAATTTTGGATTTTGAAACTTTTTAGTTTTGATTTTTTAATTTTGGAATTTTTATTTTTTAAATTTTGGATCTTTGAATTTTTATTTTTTGGATTTTTTAATTTTGGATTATCGATTTTTTTATTTTGGATTTTTAGATTATTAAATTTTGGATTTTTTAATTTTCAATTTTTTTATTATTTTAAATTTTGGATAAGCCTAATCATTTAGTTGATTGTTTTCTGTTCAGTCCGTTCTGTCACACCTCCCTAATTTCGTGACGATTTTGAGCGTAACACTAATTTCGTGACGATTTTGAGCGTTACACAAGCTCTCGATTCACCCCTACCGCGGCTTCACTTCAAAAGGTTTATTTAGGGCCTATTTCAGCTTTTTTCAGGAACTTCAAACTACGGTACCATTGTTTTCTTATCGTATTAACGGAAGGGAACACACAATCTTCGGTACAGATCAATAAACTTCACAGCAATGACTACAAGTTCATTTACAGTTGTGAACTGCCTCACAGATCTATAATTTTCTAACAAACAGGAGTCTGCTCATCCTTTTTGCAGACGACTGTACATAACTTAATTTTATTACATATGTAATATGTAGAATAGTCCAAGATTTCGAAAGAGAAAAAAGAAAATACAAAATACCTAAATTCTTGTCGACGGTAAAAAATGTCTCACATGATATTTTAAATATATATATACAGGGTGTTAATGAATAACACCGAAATATTTTACCTATGTATAGAGGGGACACAGACAAGCAACTTTTATTTGGAGATTTTTGCTCTATGGATTCAATTTTTTCTGTTACTGCATAAAATGTCCCAGGGAATGGCCGCCACTGCTTCTAACAATTGAAAAAAATGCAAAACAAAGGAACTTCGTTGTTAACACTGGAGTAGTGATTAAATAAACTATTGCAGTGGCGACCATTCATGTGATCAGTCTGTAAATGTTGCAGATTATGAAAACTCTAAATTATGGTATAGCTGTTGATGAATGATTAAGAATCAGGTTTTTATCGATCACTAAGAAGGCATGAAGTCAATTTAATGTACATTTTACCCCTATTTCGATTCATTATTGACTTATGAGCACCACATTGTAATGACTTTAATGCCCTGTAGCGTAGACATTTTCCGTCTGTGAGCAAAAAATCTTCTAATAAAAGTGGCTTGTCTATGTCCCCTCTATACAGAGATAAACAGGCTTTAAAACTTAGTGCCCGATCGAATATGTTAACAGCAACCGTACTGTACAGACTTTGCTTGGTGTATGCCCTAGCTACCATATTCTAGTTCACGTGATAGTAAACAAACCGGAATACAGATATAGGAAGACCACAAAATAACTTCTCATTATCTAAACTCACATTACAAGCATGCAAAACGATACCTTCTCCTGTTTGTGTATAATAGTCCCTCCCAAATGTTTCAATATATGTTTGCGTTTTAGAACACTTTACTTTCGGCATGCCGAACACGTATTATAAATTTAAACACGCACAATGACAAGGTACACTGTTGACCAATTTGAGAGACACCGTGCTACGAGCGCATTCACTTCTCGGTACTACTACCAATGACTGTCTTATCAGCCTACTCAATCACCCTCCACCCCCTGTACTCAGGTTGTTGGTAACCGGAATCAACTCCCTCTGTGGGTTCGGGCACTAAGTTTTAAAGCCTGCAGATAAAATATTTCGGTGTTATTCATTAACACTCTGTATATGTAGACAGAAAGGTCCAATAAAGTCACGATATAAGCCGCAACGCATATGACCAATTCACCTGTTAAATATGAAAATTTAAAAGATTCATGGACCGAGAGATGTAAAGTAGTCAGTGGACAGAACAAACATTACCTGGCGTTTCGGTTGAAGTGATTTCATCTGCAAGTTAGCTTCCACATAAATTATTACCGGAGTTGTATAGGCCTATGCAAAGTGTGAGCAAACTGCGATTCTGAGAACAAGTAACACATCTCTTTGATGATGTTTGTTGGTCCGGAACATATGTGTCCATCCGTTGTGAATACGACTTTCACTTGCTTGTTTTCACTAACCTCACAAAGTTAAATGATGTTAAATTTACCTTTAGAGATGGAAAGCAAGATACCGTATACATCAAATTAACTGACTGATTTATAGAATTTATAGTTAATTTAACATGTAATGGGTTTAAAAATGAAACCCTCACAAGGCTTTATCTATCCATAATTATTTACAGTATAGGCCTACTGTTTTCTAAGCTTCACATTAAGGCGGAATCTATAAGGCCCTGCCAGGTAAGCATGCTCTGCCAGATCTTTGGAAGGTGATCGCAAGAAGTTTCTTACGATTACAGTCTCCCAAGCCTTACCTACAACAATACTGTCACTTGAAGCAGACAGGGCTGACTTCCGGTTTATTTTTATTTTATTTATTGGCCAATATGAAATTAGCCAGGGTCCCTGAGCCGTAGGGTATAACCCTAGGAAAATTACAAGTCTTACATTTACAATTTGTACAATAATTAAGTAACTATTTCTTTTCGCTTGGCGGTAAAGTGTTGCATGCGTCCTTTCTCACAAACACAATTACAGTCCTTAATATGCAAAAACTAGTGAGAAGACATAATAATGATAAAAAAAACCATGATACAATGTTGAAGGCGATAGGAGGCGCACAGCCTATTGATCTTGGACCAAATCGGTTGACCGGTACCGGAGTAATGCCTAATTTAGTGCCTACTTTATGGTAATATATTATAAAGAATTTATCAAATGCAAATCAATTCTCATGGCAACATATTGTTTTACAGTGTTCATATAGGGCTTTGGAAGTTACAATACAGGTAGCTTTGACAAATAACACTACCCACATATTCCTTCACATATGCTTATCAAACTAGACCTTTGTTCTTCCGTAAGCCCTGCTTAATGAATCGATCTGGATCTTAACTCGGAAACAGATTACAAAAATAACTTATTCTCTGCATATCATAATTGCAATTATCACTGATTCTCATCCACTCTTCTCGAAACACCATTTGTTACATCCCATCTCAAAGCATACTTAGGCCTACTTCCTATTTATTTCAGCGTCCAGCATTTCATAAGCTTCTTCCATAGCTACAAATCTAGTTTTCCAGTCAACAGAATCCCCTTTTTGCTGAAGCATTTTTAGCCATTGTTATCCTTTCCCCGATTTCTTTCGTGCATTGCGTATCTCTAGTAAACAAGCGTTCTAAATATCAGTTCAGGGGTTAAACACGATGCATATAAAACTTCATCATAGGGCTTAGAGATGTGGATATACATAATCAAAGGCGCCGATATGATATTTTCTAGAGGGGGCCAATTTTTTTAAAGTAATTAATTTTTTGTCGCTTTAAATTCTTGGGCCACTTTGTAACATTATATATTAATAATATAATAAGTGCAACAATGACATAGCCAGAAAATAATTTCGGGAGGGTCGAAAGTGCCGTTGGGTGTGGGGGTATGGAATGCCCCCCACCCCGAAAAAATTTTAAATGTTGAACTAACGAAAATCACATGTTACGCTATTTTAGCACTGAAAAACTAGGTAGCAAATTTGTTTACCATATTATAAGACATGCCAATGTAAACAATACATCGTTACCTAAGTTATTAATATTTAATATTATTTATAAGAAAAGTTAAATAACACATGGAACAATGGAAATAACAGCCTACTGTATAACGTGCGTTGACAGTGGACTGTAAAAACAATTAAATTAATTAAGGGTGATAAAGATTGTACACACGCTATACATTTCGCTTAGAATGAACGATAACAAGGTTATAAGCTAAATAAACCATAGGTGAGATAACACTGACACTTTGATCTTCTTGAATCACAAACACTCGTTGGAAATTTCATCGACGTCTTGAAGTCTTCTTATAAGCAGGGATGATTGATTCCGCCAGTAAATGAAAGAGCTTGCTGATTTAAAAATATATTTAATAACAATTCCGGAGGACCTTTGGAGTCAATATTCCAAATAAAATTATGTGAATAACAATGAAATACACACATGTACCAATTATATGCCGTATTAAGGTTCACAGTCAATCTTGTGATATTTTAATTCACCAAATAATACGCAATAATAATGTTACTGAATTTATATTGCGTGTTAAAGTAGATACAGCTACGTTGCAATAAAATCAATTTAATATTATTAGCTGTATGAAATAATTTTAGAGCTTTAATGCACTCACTAGGTAATAAGATTCCTTTCGTAGCTAATATTACCTCAAAAATAGTCCTGAAGTCCAAATCAGGTCATAATCAAGATAGTCAATTCATGTAGAAATGCCTGGTGGAAGCACTAAACGAATCCAGCCTTTTCTGAGACGAATAAATGTGAAAAATTGCTTCTGTGCAATTAATATCAATTATAAAGAAGCCTTAACTTGCAGGAAGCGAAGAATAAGGAATTATGACGTTAAAAAACCACTGCTAGTTAAGTCCAGATATGGACAATGATCCTTTAAGAGGATTTAAAAATGGCGAAGACGAAGAAGGAATGTTTGAAACAAGAAGAAAAGAAGAAAGCTAACAATATAAAAAACATATTGTAGAGAAATTCAACTGTCCTTAAAAATAATGAAGAGAATGCAAGGCCCCCTGAAAACGGGCGAAAAGCAGAAAGAAATCAAACCAACCATCCATCATAATAAAATTAAACATTTAGCAATAAAAATATTAACAGCTAAAAAGATCACAACATAACTGAACATATTGCCCGCGATTATTCACTAGGGAATAATCAAACAGAAATGCGAAGTTATGTTGGATCTTCAAAAACACCAATAAATCCTAAAAGTTGAGAAATAAAAGTAACTAAACAAAGAAAAAATGAACGACTGCTTTAGTCGTGAGAGTCATATATGGGAATTGGGGCTAGCTTAATGATGGGTCGTTTCAGATAACTTGTAGAAGTCCTGACCGTGACAACCCTCACAAGACCGTCTGGGCCTGGGTGAGTTTGAGTTATGATGCCAACAACCCATTTTAAGGGAGGCATATTGTCATCCATGATTAAAACTGGCGTACCTATGGCAACATTAGGCATAGCCTTCAACCATTTAGAACGTCTCTGCAAGGAAGAAAGATAATCTGAAGACCACCTTGACCACAGGGACTTCATAAGATTCCTTAAATTGTTCCAGCGGGAACGTATAGTATAACCGCCAGAAAGATCTGGGCTAGGAAGAGACACAAGAGGTTTGCCAATCAGAAAATGTCCAGGGGATAAATAATCATAATCATTTACTTCCTCATTAAGAGTGACAAGGGGGCGAGAATTCATGAGGGCTTCTATTTGAATGAGAAGCGTGGACATTTCCTCATATGTAAAATTAAAAGATGGAGACATCCTTTTCAGATGATATTTCAATGAACGAACCGCCGCCTCATGAAGTCCTCCCATGTGAGGAGAATGAGCAGGCAGAAAGTTCCATTTGATAAATAGATGTGAAGTAGCATCTTGTATGGTTAATTGATATTCATCAGTTTCCAGCAACTTTGCAAGACTACTCAAATCGGCGTTGGCGCCTACGAAGTTGCTGCCATTATCCGAAGTGATAGAAAGGGGTATGCCACGCCGAGCAACAAATCTGGAAAATGCAGCAAGAAAAGCACGAGCAGTCAAAGCTGTAACTAGCTCGATGTGAACGGCCTTTGTGGACATACAAACAAATATGGATATGTAGGATTTAACTTGAATCCTTGATCTGGGACCTCCAAATTTAATCATATATGGCCCAGCATAATCAACACTGACATTGGTAAAAGCTGGTATACAATTCACTCGCTCAGGAGGTAAGTCAGCCATTTTTTGCTGGAATGCTTGAGCATTAAACTTAAAGCATATGAAACAGAGCCTCAGTTGGCTCCTGACTGTTTTACGCAAGGAGATGATCCAGAATTTCTCTCTCAAGTGCGAGATAATAAGTTGGGGACCAGCATGCTTTAAAAGAATATGTGTATAGAAGATAAGGTGTTTAGTGAAAGAATGTTGTGCTGGCAACAACATAGGATGTCTATTATCAAAGGATAGATTTGAACGTTCCAAACGTCCACCCACACGGAGAATACCATCCTTGAGTATGAAGGGGCTAAGTTGCTTAAGTTTACTTGAATTAGATAATTCCAGATTTGAAGACAGAGCTTGGATTTCCTTAGAGTAATACTGTCTCTGGATTACCTTAACAGAATAACAGATAGCATTAGATATCTCATCAGGAGATAGAGAACCTGTGAGGGGAGATTGAGCCTTCCGACAATTATGAATGAATCTTAACATAAATGCCATTACACGGATAGTTTTCAAATAACTGTATTTGGATAGCCAATCACAAAGATCAGAATTGTCTGATTCAATAAGAGCTACTACCTTCATCTCTGGAAGAGAAGTAGACTGCATGGAGTCACAATTCTTAGGCCATTTAAATTCATTATCAATAAGCCAATGAGGACCTGACCACCATAAAGAATTATTCAAAAGATCTAAAGGAGAGGATCCTCTAGAAATAAGATCCGCAGGATTTTCCTTAGATGCAACATGAGACCAAGAGTCAATAGATGTAATCTCCTGAATATCAGCGACTCTATTGGCCACAAAGGTTTTCAAAGTGGTGGGTGAATGAGTAAGCCAGCCCAAAACCACCTTGGAATCGCTCCACAAGTGGACAGATTCGATATTTAATTGAAGTATGGGCATTACCTTAGATATTAAATTAGCTAGCAAATGAGCTGCCAATAATTCGAGTCTAGGAATCGTAACAGCCTTTAAAGGAGCAATGCGTGATTTTCCACAAAGCAAAGCGCTCTTAAAATTTCCAGATTGATCTACAGAGCGTAAGTAAATGCAGGCTCCATAAGCGGCTTCACTAGCATCGCAGAAACCATGAACTTGAATGGAAACTGCATTCTGCAGTAATGCGAGACGAGGAATGGCTATATTAGAAATAGCATTCAACTGACTATGAATCTTGCACCATTTGGTGGCAACTAAGTCTGGAATAAGCTCATCCCATGAATTGGTTTGTTTCCATAGAGATTGAAATATTATTTTGCAAAATGACACCACCGGGCAAATCAATCCCAAAGGATCAAATATAGAAGCTATACAAGATAGCAAGTTACGCCTCGTACAACGAGTAAAGGGTTTTGAATAATCGATAGAAGTTTCTATTCTTAATACATCATTTGAGGGTTGCCAAATTAGTCCAAGGGCCTTCAAAGCATTAGCGTCACAGTCGCCAAATGTGCGAGAATCAAGAAGTTCCCTGTCTTCAATTGGAATATCTTGGATTAACTCGGGCACGTTTGCACTCCATTTACGTGGTTGAAAACCACCTAAAGGAAGCAACTGTCTTAATTGACAGATGGTTGCCTTAGCCTCCTCAATAGTATCGGCAGCAGCTACGATATCATCAACATAGGTACAGTTGTTAATGACTGAGGATGCCAATGGGAAATCAATCCCTTCATCAATAATAAGCTGCTTCAAAGCTCTAGTAGCTAGAAAAGCAGCTGAGGCTGTGCCATAGGTCACAGTCTTCAAATTGTATAGCTGTATGGGTTCTGCTTGAGAACTCCTCCAATATATTTGTTGAAATGACTGATGATCCTTGTGAATCAAAACTTGCCTATACATTTTTGCTATATCAGCTGTGAATGCAATGGGTTTGAATCTAAATCGAATCAATATAGAAAATAGGTCTGGCTGAACCACAGGACCTACAGCTAATATATCGTTAAGCGATTTCCCAGTAGATGACCTCGCAGAAGCATCAAATACCACCCTAAGTTTAGTGGTAGTACTGGATGGCTTAAAAACTGGATGGTGGGGAATCACATATTGGATATTTGAATTAGAGTCAGATGTGGAAGGCTCCATGTGCCCTAATTCCAAATATTCATTCATAAACTTGCAATATTCTGTATGAAGAGAGGCATTGGAAGCTAGACGTTTTTCTAATGATTCAAATCTCTTTAAAGCTTGATTCTGCGTGCTGCCTAGAATGTCTGGGTCAGCGCGAAATGGCAGCTTGACAATATATCTGCCTTCAGAGTTTCTCTGAAAATTATCCTTAAAATGCTGCTCACAAAAAGATTCATTAGGAAAAGGAGCAGAGTGAGTAACTCTTTCAAGCTCCCAAAACCTGGTAAGTTGACTACTGATATCTTCATCAGACGTGATGAAGGCTGAGTAATTCACAGAAGACTCAGCGTAATTAAAGGGTCTATTTGATGAAGACCTATTCAACTCACAACGTTTCCTTCGCTGCATTGAAGGCATGTTATGATGCTTAAGAGGGAACGAAGGCAACTTGCCGGAGAAGTACCAGCCTAGTTGGGAGTTCTGTATAGTAGGCAAGTTGGGAGCAGATATCTGTCCAGATACCAAGATTTGAGAACATATCTCAACTCCCAATAGCAAATCAATAGGCTTAGGAGAATTAAAGCTGGGATCTGCTAAGGGTAAGTTAGGAGGAATGTTCCAACCGCTAGTACTAATAAAGTGTTTAGGGAAATTAGAAGCAGAGATCTCAGGAACTATAATGGCCTTTGTATTGTAGCACCAATTCGTAACCTGAGATCTGATAGAGACTTCTGTAAGCCTTGAGACGCTTGCATTGGTAGAAAGGATACCAGCAAGAGACGTACATTGAGACAATGGCGACAAACCAAGCTGCTTGAATAATCTGTCAGTAATTAGATTACAGTCTGATCCAGTATCAAGAAGAGCTGTGGCCTGTACGGGGCTGCCATTGTTACTTAAAATTATCACGCTAGCAGTAGGTAAAAGACATTTCTGCCGTGACTGGCTGGCAGACATGATATTGGCCGTATTTATGGCTTGAGAATTGCTTGGCCGTGAAGGGTCATGCAATAAGTTGCTGTGCCTGCCTTGACATTGTCTACATCTAAAAGTGTTACAGCTCGAAGTGTGACCATTTGAGCTAAGGCAAACACGACAAAGTTTGTGATTTTTCACGAATTGATCGCGGGATGAATAATTCAGCGATCTAAAGGCGTCACAATAAATGATAGTGTGATTCGATTTACTACAATAATTGCATTTCGCTCTAGGAGCGGAGAGGTTAGCCTTGACAGAAAGAGCAGATGAGGGCTTGACGGACCGACTTTTCAGAACCGATTCTGTCATCTGCAGCACCCTAACCCTAGACTCCAAAAAACTGAATAATTCCTGCAACTTGGGAAGTTTTCCTAACTTAATTGAAGATTCCCATTCTTTAATCAATTCTACTGGGAGCTTATCCACAATGATACGTGAAATAATTAAGTCAGACAGAGGAACATCAGTATTTAGTACGTTCAATGCATGAACCGTACTTGTAAAATGATCTAAGTATTGTTGCAATGAGCTTGCAGAATCTCCTTTAAGGGGCGGTGGAGAAAAAAGGTTATCCAAATGCGTGTTGGCAATTAACCTGTCATTATCGAATCTTTCAGCTAAAGTCTTCCAAGCTACATCAAAGGTGGCATTGGAGACCGGGATATTTTGAATTACAGTCATTACCTCCGGGGATAAACAAGATTTTAGATATTGAAATTTATCCATGTTGGATATATGACTGTGCTGAACAATTAATGAGTTAAATGTATCCCTGAATTCAAGCCAAGCTCTAGGATCGCCTAAAAAACTTGGTAGCTTAATTTCAGGCAATTTAGGTAAGTTCGGTAAAGGTGCAGACAAAGAAGAGTTGTGATTAGAGCTCTGCTCTTGATTCGGCTCATATAACAGTTTTGCATCTGCAATTGAAGAATTGATATAAGCTAAAGCCCTTGAACATTCTGACTGAAGCTGGCGCTCTTGAAACTCAGCCTCTTCATCGTAAATGTTACGATGCTGAAGACTTTCAACCTTATACCTATTAAACAATTCTTCTAGCACCGACTTAAGAACAATGGCCTCTTGATAGGATATTTTGTCCAGAATTTCAAATTCAGATACTGTTTGAATTTGAATCATGAATTGATTTTTTAGAAGATTAAAAATAGCTTCGGCTTTGGCCTTGGCTCTAGCCTCGGCTTCTTCAGCTTTAGCTATAGCTCTAGCTTCAGCTTCTTCAGCCTTAGCTTTAGCTTCAGCCGCTTCAGCTCTAGCTCTAGCTTCAGCTTCTTCAGCTTTAGCTATAGCTCTAGCTTCAGCTTCTTCAGCCTTAGCTTTAGCTTCAGCCGCTTCAGCTCTAGCTCTAGCTTCAGCTTCGGCCGCTTTAGCTTCGGCCTCAGCCGCTCGAGACTTATTGAAAGCATTAATCTGCCTGCTAATATGGGAGATGGCCTTTTGTATGGTTTTCTCAATTTCTGCCATATAGGCATCTTCGGATTCAGAAAAGGCTAGTTCATTGATCTCGGACTGGACTCTGTTATATTCAGATTCAAGCTTGCTTAAATCAATCTTAAGCTCAAGAAGGTCTTGAGGAGAGGTTTCCTCATTGATAACACAGTCTAGAATGTAATTAACTTTGCGAGTGATTCTCGACTTAATAGGCGTCCTTTTTGCCTTTAAAGTCTTAAGGGTGCCTTCTACGTCAGTCATGATTTGACAATTGATTGTTCAAATAGTATTCGACTTAACGTGATTCACTGTTTATGACTTAAATTGACCGCACTGAGAGCTTATTGAGCACTAAAGTTAGTTGCCCGCGGTTAGACAAAATGTGACAATAATGTGTGTGTACATGGATTCACAAAGGTGAGTGCAATTATGTAAATAATATCAAACCCTTTTAATAAATTAGTTTGAGGAGCTGTGTCTGAATATTAGGCCTCACACGTGCAGATTAAAACACGGAGGCAGAAGCACTTAATATGAGATTAAAATTACCTTTTCAATAAGAAACTTCAAACTGACTTAAGTCAGGAATGTCAATTGTGCTTCAAATAAGTCAATTATTTGCTTGAATGATATTTGTGTTCAAACAGCATGAATTGCGGAACACCAACAGCTTGAATTATCTCAATAAAGTTTACTACGGGCGGAATAGAACGAGTGTAGGTTTACAATGCGTGTTACAATATTGTGGTTCTATCCGGCCTCGGAGGTACCAAAAAATGTATAACGTGCGTTGACAGTGGACTGTAAAAACAATTAAATTAATTAAGGGTGATAAAGATTGTACACACGCTATACATTTCGCTTAGAATGAACGATAACAAGGTTATAAGCTAAATAAACCATAGGTGAGATAACACTGACACTTTGATCTTCTTGAATCACAAACACTCGTTGGAAATTTCATCGACGTCTTGAAGTCTTCTTATAAGCAGGGATGATTGATTCCGCCAGTAAATGAAAGAGCTTGCTGATTTAAAAATATATTTAATAACAATTCCGGAGGACCTTTGGAGTCAATATTCCAAATAAAATTATGTGAATAACAATGAAATACACACATGTACCAATTATATGCCGTATTAAGGTTCACAGTCAATCTTGTGATATTTTAATTCACCAAATAATACGCAATAATAATGTTACTGAATTTATATTGCGTGTTAAAGTAGATACAGCTACGTTGCAATAAAATCAATTTAATATTATTAGCTGTATGAAATAATTTTAGAGCTTTAATGCACTCACTAGGTAATAAGATTCCTTTCGTAGCTAATATTACCTCAAAAATAGTCCTGAAGTCCAAATCAGGTCATAATCAAGATAGTCAATTCATGTAGAAATGCCTGGTGGAAGCACTAAACGAATCCAGCCTTTTCTGAGACGAATAAATGTGAAAAATTGCTTCTGTGCAATTAATATCAATTATAAAGAAGCCTTAACTTGCAGGAAGCGAAGAATAAGGAATTATGACGTTAAAAAACCACTGCTAGTTAAGTCCAGATATGGACAATGATCCTTTAAGAGGATTTAAAAATGGCGAAGACGAAGAAGGAATGTTTGAAACAAGAAGAAAAGAAGAAAGCTAACAATATAAAAAACATATTGTAGAGAAATTCAACTGTCCTTAAAAATAATGAAGAGAATGCAAGGCCCCCTGAAAACGGGCGAAAAGCAGAAAGAAATCAAACCAACCATCCATCATAATAAAATTAAACATTTAGCAATAAAAATATTAACAGCTAAAAAGATCACAACATAACTGAACACCTACTCATTCTTATGATAACAAAATAATTACTATATCATCTACTCTTATACAATTCAACGGCCCTAAATAGCGTGCTTGCTCGCTCGCCCGCTTCGTGAGACATCGGGTATACTCGGCGATGTTCGTCTCTCGCAGTGTAAACATTCATGACGACTACAAAATTAGTAAAACCGTTTCCTTATTGTATAAGGCCTAAGTGAAATGAACACAATGAAAATATATTCTAATAATATTTTTACTTACAATTTTCATAGCTCTGAACCACAAACATTTTTAATAATCTACCAGTGTAAATTTCTTAAAAATCCTGGAGTCAATTAATAATGGCGGGTGAAGCCGCGGGCATCAGGTCTAATATATTGATAGTTTAATCCTCGAAGTATCGCGGACAGTAAAAATCCAAATCAATCACTCCTTCTCTTGAAAAATTATATAATTTCTGAAAATTACACTGAATTTATCAAATAAAATTCACATCACATTCATCTGTCAAGAAACAGTTGAGAAACGATACGTATTATCCACCGCCGTCTCGAGAATTACGCACGAGAATTATACAGTTTAGAAGGCAGTGGTTCACAGTTATCTTTGGAAATGCATAATCGAATCTGAGATCGTTTTCCCAGGTGGCGATTTCTAATTGTGGAATGTACTCTAAAGCCGGAATTTGATCTGTTTCATTAATTATTAATGGTTTAGTTTAAGAATGATTCTCGTGCAAGTGTTAATAAATATAATGCTTTAATAATTATTATACTACTAGCATGTGCCCGCGGCTTCGCCCGCGATAATTATTTCAAAATTAAAAATTAAGAGCATAATAGTTAAATCATTATATTTATTAACACCTAAATCACGTGGACTACATACCACGATTAGATGGCGTCGCCTGGTAAAAGCGACCTCAGATTCGAGTTCCTTGGCCCAGAATACCCCTGTACAGTGAGTTTCGTCCAAATCGAACAATGTTTGACCATATTTAGGCCTATATTGATTATCCCTCTTCCGTGTAGGTTGAAAATTTCATATGTCTTCGGGCCTTGATATTCTAAACAAATGAATCGTCCAGGATGGACTTACAAAATCAAGCGATCGCCCGCGATAATTATTTCAAGAATTAAAAATTAATAGCATAATAGTTAAGTTAAATCATTATATTTATTAACACCTAAATCACGTGGACTACATGTCACGATTAGATAGCGTCACCTGGTAAAAGCGATCTCAGATTCGAGTTCCTTGGCCCAGAAAATCCCTGTATAGTGAGTTTCGTCCAAATCGAACAACGTTTGACCATATTTAGGCTAATATTGATTATCCCTATAATAATAATAATAATAATAATAATAATAATAATAATAATTATAATTATAATTATAATAATTATAATAATAATCCTCTTCGGTGTAGGTTGAAAATTTCATATTATGTTTGTGTGCCTTGACATTAAAAACAAATGAATCGACCAGCGTGAGCTACAACATTCAAGAGATCGCGATGCTTTTATGTCGAAGGTATGACAAAAATAGCCAAAGCCTAGTGTAATTGATTTGAATTACTGAAAACTCATGCTTCGAAAACGCAATAAATACACTTTTTTTGCCCGTTTTTCACTCATAACTCACGAACGAAAGCGAAAATTAAAATTCCGGCTTCGAGGTGCACATTCCGACCCTTTAGTCCGCCTATGTATAAAATTTCAGATCTCTGCGTTCAGTAGATTTCGCTGGGCATCGCGGACAGACAGACAGACGGAGGACAGACAGACGGAGGAGGACAGACACTTCCTTTATTAATATAGATTAATTTTTAATTTTTCAATTAATTATCGTGGGCGAAGCCGCGGGCACCTCCTAGTATTTGACAAACCAACAATACTTCTATAATTTAACAATTTTTTTTTAATACAAAGAAAGAATTTTAGGTTTGAGTTTTACGGGCCCGGACCCCTGGACCCCCTTTCCTAACCCACTGTGGATTCTGCTTCCATGTTGTCGATTTTGTAAAACTTGTGCAAACTTTTTATGTCTCTACTGACCTACAAATAATTGTCCTGACTATAATTATTAATATACATGTTTTCCTTTCCCTGACAGCCCCCCCGGGTATGGGCGACCATGTATACAATTCCGGGGTGCGCTGGCAAAGAGAGTTAAGTCCACTTTCTCGTTACTGATAATTAGAGTGACTTAATACACTATACCAGCCCAACATAGCTTTAGAGATGGATAAACCCATGAGGCACACATCCATAACTACCGTAAAATTTTGAATAGGCCTATGACTTACTGGATTTAACACAAATGTAGAGAACACTTTTATCTATAACTCTATGGACATATCTCATATTTTTAGGATGGTGGACTTAACTCTCTTTTTCCGTGCACCCGCGAATTTATAAAACATCACCGGTGTAGATTTTGAACGGTAGAAGATGTATGTTAGTGACGACATATGTAATTCTAGCTATAACAGCTGCATGGCTTATTCAAAACACTCTGACTGCATACAAGAAGGTTTAAAATGTAAGTAAGAGCTTTGCGTAATGTAACTAGACTTGTATGAGAAATTTAGAGAAACATATCCCTCCCCTTTTCCTTGTCTAGGGCTTTTAATTTCCGCTCAAATGCCTGTCCCAGCGATGCGGTCATATTACATCCATTAATATCGGACCATGCCTTGTAAGAGTGGGAGCCCGCGCTGCAGATTTACTAGCCTTCTACTAATTAGCTTCACATTTACACAATTTTAAAGCTATAGTCAAGGCGATGTTAACTTGAGCTACCTCTGCGAACACTTAACTTTACAGTGGGGCTCCTGCTTGCTCAGTAATGTGTAAACAGCTGGGAATCAGTTGTCACATATTTTTCGCAATCAATATTCCAGTAACTAATTCACTCAAACACCAATAATTTGTAATTTTATATATTTCTTTATTATTAAGTATATCAATTGAAGGGCCTAGTTTCATAAGGGCGTAAGGCACAAATATTTCATTTTGAATTTTTAACATTTATGTCTTCTCCTCATATCTCTTAAATACTTAGTGAACAATTTGTACTTGTGCCTTTATTTGAGACTGCACATTGATTCTACTTCATAACAGTTCCATACAGGCGTAACGCACCAATTCCTATCTGTTATTGAGGTGTGTTTACCAATTGTTTAGTATTTTCCGCAGTGCTAGCATCCAAGCAAATGTTTATAATAACTGAACTTGCATTTCTGAAGTGTAACTTCATTCAATATAGATTGTTTTGTTTACCATCTATTGCATAATTGACTATAGGCCTATTGGTATTCATTGGCAAACATGCAATTGTCCCTGTATAATACAGGTTTTTACTAAAATAAAGTAAAAACAAATAATATGATACAAAGTAAAAAGATTTTGCTACAGTAAAAGTACTTCAGTTTTTGTTTAACATGTTTAGGTACCTCTAGTTGTAAAAAAATCCGAATACACTCTACCTTGTAAATTTGCCGAACACTAATTTAGCCTTTCCTTCAAAAACATATGTTATAAAATTAAACTACTATTGTGTATCTAGCCTATCCTGTGCTCATAATGAAGTTTTCAGTTCAAAGCTGGCCATGTAAATAACATAGACCTAAGCCTACAACATGTTGTTTAACATCATACTACCTTCTGTATCACTGAAGATGACCACAAGCTGGTCGAAATATATACCTGATAATTAAAAAACTTCAATATTGAAAGGTGGAGTTTTACTGCATTTCTTTGATTACTTTTAGTGGTAACAATGTTTAAAAACATCAAGATTTCTCGAAACTATGTCCTTGTGCCTTACGCCTTTATGGAACTAGGCCCTTCAATTCCATTGAATTTTTATTATCAAGAATACGTTCATTGCTCGTGAATTTATCTTGAGAGAATTTAGTGAATATACCTACTCACAAATTAAGCAAGCAATGAATATTGTTAAAACCCGAAAATGAATCAAACAAATCGGCATTTGCGTCATCGTAGGCGAGATAGCCTATGTCGGCGGTTGATCGATATAACGTTATTGGCATCTACTGAACATTTTTACGGACATATTTCCTTCTATATGTCCCGGAAGAAAATATTTTCTTTTTTTGTCGTAGTTTTATCTCTCCCTTTTAGGATGTAAGCGACGTAAGCCGCACGGTCTTTACAGGGCAGTGACCTGTCGGGAGTTTCGTAGTTTATTTGTTTAAAAACTAGGAGGTGCCCGTGGCTTCGCCCACAATAATTCATTTAAAAATTAAAAATTAAGAGTATAATAATTATTAAAGCATTATATTTATTAACACTTGCACGCGAATCGTTCATAAACTAAGCCATTAATAATATTAATGAAACAGCTAAAATTCCGGTTTCAGAGTACATTCTAAAATTAGAAAGCGCGCCCTGGGAAAACTATCGATTATGCAGTTCCAAAGAAACCTGTGAACACATAATACGTATTGTTTCTCAACTGTTTATTGACATGAATATGATGTGAATTTTATTTTATCAATTCAGTGTAATTTTCAGAAATTGTATAATGTTTCAAGGGAAGGAATGGTTTGTTTGGATTATTATCAGCGATATGTCAAGAGTTAAACCATCAATATTTTACTGCTGGTGCCCCCGGTGCTTCGCCCGCCATGATTCATTGACTCCAGGATTTTTAAGAAATTTACAGTGGTAGATTATTAAAAATGTTTGTGGTTCAGAGCTATGAAAATTGTAAGTAAAAATAAAATTAGAATATTTGTTTATTGTGTTCATTTCACTTAGACCTTATATAATAGCGGTTTACCTAATTTTGTAGTCGTCATGAAAGTTTACACTGCGAGAGACGAACATCGCCGAGTATACCCGATGTCTCACGAAGCGGGCGAGCGAGCAAGCACGCTATTTAGGGCCGTTGAATTGTATAAGAGTAGATTATTATTGCTTTAATATTTTGAATTATTACAAGTGTAAAGAGGAAGCAAAATTAGGTAGTGCTTAGGGCAGCTAAGGCTCTAAATCCGGCCCTAACAGTAGATTAAAATAAATCTAAAACCTAATTTTCGTTTTGTGATCAGTCTACGTACAATTCCAACAGCGCATTGCTAGATCACTGATGCGGAGGCAATGAACTCTCTGTTCGTTCGTGCAAACAAACATATCTGACGGAAGAGACATGCCTTGACGTTGCCATGAGTCGTGGTACATGTGATCAACATAATAATTCATTTACACGAAAAGTAATTACTTTATTGGACAAATGGCCGAGGGAAAATTCATTCCTTATTCTTTCCTCTGCCAATGTGAAATCGAAATTAGAATACTACGCTTAGTACTTAACAAATGAAGAACGGTTTAAGTTTACGGATAAAATATTTTTCCGAGGGACAGAGATGTTGTTTGAATATTTTGTTTGTTTCTTCGGAAGGAACAAGCAGTTAACATTTGCAGAGTTATACAACCTTTGCTCTGTATAAATATGTAAAGATTATACATTTCTGCAAACAATGCCGATTTCTCTAAACAGTAGCCTATAGGAATATTTACTTACAGTTTTCCGGAGAAAAGACTGCATTGTATATCATTTCAATAAGATAATAAGGGAGTTCATAGATTTTTTTCAAGCTATAAAATAAACTGATATTTACATTTATAGGAAAATGAATTCTACTTGGATGACATTGCATAAGAAGCAATCCAATTCGGAAGTAGTGGTAGCTACTTGCATAGAATGTTCTTACTTCTTAGAAATTTAATATTTAACATAAAACATTCAAAATCTCTTGATTACATTTCAGTTATTTGATTTGTTTGCCAAATAACATTAAACATTCTACAGTGATGAGAAAACAAACATAGGAAATTTCCAAGAATCAGGTTGTGAAATTGTAAAAGTAATATTTTAGCCTGAGTAATGGAGTGTACCATGTCATTCGAGGAAAAGTGTAGCCTAAGGAAACGAAAGAACAAGCTACGGATTCTGAGGAAATTCATAGTCAACGTGACATAGAACAATACATTATTTATGTATTTGTAATAATTTTGTATCAATTTGTATTTTTTAATTTGTAATTTGTAAAAAAAAAAAAAAAAAAAAAAAAAAAAAAATGATGGAATATTAAAAAAAAAAAAATTAGAGGTAGAAAATTCTCTTCGCAGTATAGGGATACGAAGCGTACCTAAGAGTTTGAAATATAACTTACTCTATCTAATTTTTTACAAAAGGTGTTGTTAAAATTGCAAATATTCGTCATAGAGATATTCTAGTGATGGAGGTACCGAGGTCCCGAAGTGTAAAAAAAAAGACATAGTTTGGAGTATAAAATCGCAGGCTCTTTACTTTGTTAGGTTTACTTCTGGATATGCATTTCGACATAAAGAGAATGCCATCTTCAGTCCTCGATAAGAGCTTAACTTATGTGGTAGTTGAATCTGCCTTAGGAATTGATAATACTCGTATATTAAATTTCATAAGCCATGCAACACAATATTTTTTTAAAACCGTTTATTTAACAGATATCTTATTATTATTACATAAGTATTATTACATGCTATAATTTTCTTATACAGTTTTGTAAATATTTTGAGTTTCGTGAAACTAATTTTTCAAGCCTTAGTTTGCATTTACTATGGTAACAAAGGTAATATAACGGATAATTAAATATTGCTTACTTCTTTATTAAATTAGTGTAAGATATTTATTAAGCTACAATATTATTTACAACAATTAAAAAAAAAAAATAATCCAAGAATCTATTTATATTATATCACTTTCCACACCATAAGAAAATATCATTCAGTGATAGAATTAGGCCTAAACAAAAATTGATTTTGATTGAAGTTATCTTGTTATTTATATAAGGTAGTTATATAGCATTACTTAGTCAACTATTATTATTCTACATATATTAACTTCTAAATATTAAATTCTAAATTAAATTAAATTCTAAATATATTAACTTATCAATATAATGAAATATAGTGCGGAAAATTCGAAAAAATAAGTAGGGAAGGTTCAAAATTTCGCAGCTGATTATATCCGTACTCCACTTTCAAAGGGTTAGAACTTATCTACAATTGTATATATAGTAAAGTAAAGTGTTCCCTGTTACAGGCCATGGAGGCCCAGAAGGTTCCAGGAGGTTATGGCTCCCAGATTTTTTAGACATTCGGCACATGAAGGTGGTAAGGTTGTCAGCCTTCGCACCGGCCGCCTTTACCCCCAGGATTGCTCCTGGTACTCATTTCTGTTAGAGGCTGAGTCGACCCCAGGGTCATAGTACCACCAGAAGGATTAGGCCGATTGAAAAACTCCAACGACCTCATTGGGAATCGAACCCGCGACCTTCCGGTTTGTAGCGCAGCGCCTCAACCACTACGCTACGGCGTATTATCGCATCACTCATAACGTTGATGGGCTGTTCGCTTTGTTCTCATATTACAATGCTTGTTGTTACTGTAAAAGGTTTTCTCAAAAGAAACCGCTGACTGAATTCGTGTTGCCAATTCTCTCATTGCTCAATGTCATTGACACAAGTGTTTTGATGCATCTACATCTTCCCGCTCTGTTTACTAAAACTGTGCAGTGTGGCAACTACTCCAAGCGGCGGCGACTTCTTTTATGTTAACTGTCAACGAATTGAGCGAGGCGATAATACCCCTATTGTAATATATATATGTGTGTGTTTGTATGTATATACTGTGTCTACTGTGTACATATTATGTGTAGCCTATAATAACATATCTGAAGCTAAAATAGTAATAACTCTAACATAGAATCATTTATCAGTGTTGTCCGAGTCATGGTCCCAATTAACACGAATAATGGGGAGTTTGCTGTGATTTTTATTTTAGTAGCTTCTTTTCTTAGACCCCTCTGGACGGAGTCTCACTTCCTATTTATTCACGTTTCTGACAGGATACAAGCAAGTAGAAATAATCCTGAAGAAGTAGCAGTATTTTAATATTACTATAGTGTCATAATCAGGGCCCGGCATAGGCGTAACCAGGCCGACCATATGGGGGGGGGGTTAACATCCCTGGGGTCTGGGGGGTATTGAATACCCACCAGGGAGAGGGGGGTGGAAAATTTTATTAATTTAGATGCAAAATAACGAGTTTTAAGCTTCCCACGCTTTATACTTGTATTAAGTAATTTATGGGCAGACTTTAAAAAATTATACAATTTTCCTTTTTTTAATCAATGGGGGGAGGTTCAAACCCCCAAAACCCCCCCCTCGGTACACCTATGGGGCCCGGATTCTAATGACATGTCATCTTTTTATTGATGCTGCATAGACATTGCCAACTTGTAGATAATTCCTAATCATGCCCTCTAGATTATAAAAATACATTTTTATTAGGTCATTTTTAGTCATTTTATGCAATTTTGTATTTTCAGGGCATATATTACAATTTTAGGTCATTATTTTGTCACTTTCGTGTCATTTGCTTCCTTATTTAGTCATTTTCATGTGTTTAGGCTACATCGAGTATATAAACTTTTTTCGTCGCTAGCGGTGCTGTCTTTGAAGTGTTGTTTGTTTAATGGAAGAAGGAAAAATTCGGCGTTGTCATGTCTCAGTCGGAAATTAGAATCAAAGAAACGCCAAAATGTTGTATTATATTACTGTTGTTATTAGATTGACTTAGCACCAGAGTCTGCCACCTGCTGGATTTGAGAGTGCAAACTACTGTTTACCCTCAATAGACAACAATATAATCCGGCAGACCACAAAAGGATGTGCCGAATTTTGAATCACCAGTGTCTCAGTGCCAGTATAAATCAGTGCCAGTGCCGTGAGAAAAGAACATTCACATTACGGTTATTTACAGTTTTTACAATTATGTACAAACTAGTCTGTAACTTTGTGTGTACAATAAAATTTTTTTACAAATAAAATAAAAGTTTTTAGTTCATTTTTTATAATTATTAAGTAATTTTCTTTAAAATTTAGGGTCATTTTATAGGTCATTTTTCAAACAATTTTAGGTCATCAGAATCCGGGCCCTGGTCATAATCTAAGAAATTAGGTACGATTGTAGCCTAAAATTGCTACAGGCATCGAATTATTTTAACTGCAGGGTCACAGATGTGCAATGAAATTCATCTCTGTTTTTATTTTACCCCCGCCACGTCCCGATGCTCTTCCCAATTCAAAGTGACGTGTGTGGAGGGTGAAGCTGAGGGGATTTCAAGTCTACAATTACGTGCACCCTCAAACGCCTCCACCTGCTTCAGCTTACGTCAATTATTCATTCTGTCACATTTACCTCCATTGCAAAGGTCTCAAAGAAAACCGAGGGATTTCCCAAAGCAAATTTCACCTAGGATATTTGCACTCCCCTAATATGCACCTAATTCTGAGGGAAATAAGTTGAAAAAACCTTCAACCCACAAACTTTTACCGCTTCTATTTTAATACACTTCAAAATCTCCGACCACCCCACATTGCCTCCCATCCCTCACATAAGAGTCTCATGGGCATTCCTCCTTGCAAAGTGCTCTTAGGGTACGTGTAATCCCTTCAGAACCTTTTTGCTCTGTACAAAACATCTGAAAGATGCTCTTATTTCTGCTTTTTTTTTTCCATAAGTGATTTTTCCAAGAAGCAGAACGCAATATTTCTTGATTCTTACAGAATTGTATATGTTTAAACTTTCAGAGCTCCCATTTCAATTTTAATATACCGGTAATTATTTATACTCTTAATGTATGTATTCTTATAAAAGACACTTGACAGAAAGAGCTCTAAAGTCTTGCTTCTACAGAGGTTAAGAGCTAAAATAACTATGTTATTAACAATGGTGATGGGGTCATATCAGGATAGAATATTATTTAACTTACACGACCTACAGTGATTACATATTTACTTGTTTATTGGTTACATATTTTAATGTTATTTATTTACATTCAGCTTCCCTCAGTTAAGGGTTGCCCTAAGACAAAGCTTAGTATAAAAAGGATGATTTACACCACAAAGAAGTGTTTACAAGCATTTACAATAAACATTAAGAAAAACTCACATTAACTACTTAGGCCTATATCAAGAAAACTTATGAAACAAGAAAAAAACTAGAAGACAAATATATAGAAATTAGGAATATAAGTGATTCCTGAGTATAGAGAGGGAACTTTTCACGGCTGTCAGAGACACTTCTTTTATTACAATGTTGTTCAAATGGAAGAATTTGCAGAAATCCACAAAGAGTGAAGGAATTGTCCCTCTATAAAGATTTATATGAGCAGAACTTCTTTGAACTATAGTTAATGTATATTATGACGGATCCCTTATTTACTGTAAATGATAGTATAAAAGTATTAAAAAGTGACTACGTTAATTGTTCAATAACCATTGCAATTCATAAGTAATAATGCTAACCAGGAATCACTTAATACAGATAAATAGTTTGTTAATGTAACTCATCAGCCTGGCAATCCAGATGACCATACAGATCCAGAACTTACTTACTTACTCAGTGGCAATAGACAATTCCTCAGCAAGCTAAAGGAATATTATCTATTTTATGGAATCCAAAGGTTCATTTCCGCGCGTACCTGAGCCCGCCATTCAACCCTATTCTGTGCTAACTCCATCCAATCATCTCTCGCAAATCGTACTTCTCTTAAATCTATCATAATATTGTCCTCCCACCTACGTCTAGGTCTTTTTCCCTTTAGGTCTCCCAGTCAATACTTTTGAGATATGTCTTTCCTCCTCCATGCACGCAACATGTCCAGCCCATTTAATCCTTCGCTTAACACAGATCCAGAACAAACAAAAAAAATCGTGGGTTACATTATATAAATACTTGAACTGAATTGAATTGAAATCAAACATAAGAACTCTAAGTAGGCCTATTATATACCTGTATAAATGATTAAATAAAATCATAAGCAATCTTTTAAAACCCCAAAACTCCCTTCCATTTACAGTTAAGCCACAGTATAGTATAACAGTAGCGAAGCTCTAATGAAAGGAAAATGCATCCTTTTGACAGATCGTGCGACACTAGCACCCCAAGCGGACAGCAAGAAGCAACTAGCAAACAGCCATTTCCAGCATTGGAAAGATACGAATATATGGCTGTATTTCTTCTTATTTTTAAAATTACTAGAACAAAATGGTTACAGGAAAGGCATACTGGTGAACTCACCAAATCATAGACTTTATGGGAATATAAAGAAGTTGTAGTTTCAAGATCGATGACATTGTATATCTTATAAAGTAACAGACCGGTTTCCGTCCACCATATAAGATACATCCCTACGACAAATCTTCAAGAATTTAATTGACCTACTGCTAACATATACTTACACTGAAAATTCTGACAAATAGGAAAACTTAATAATTTCAATAAGCATGTAGTAGTACTAGTTCAGAAATTAGGGGGAAAAGTAACGTTCTATAGACATATAGCACGTTATGGTCAGTATCAGATGCAATAGCAAAACACTTTTGTCTTTTTCTTCATTTTGTTAAACACGATAAATTATTAAAAAGTAAAGGATTAAACACGTTATCTTTATTCTCGACAGTTTAATTTTGTTAAATTCAATTATATAGGCCTAACATAACCTCGTGTTAAACATTTTAAAAATTAGTAGGGTCAGGTGGGGTATTTGTAAAGGGGCCTATATATTTAGAAACCTTTGCTTCGTTAGGATTTTCATTTATGATATACATATAAAAGCAATTAATTGTATATAGCATTTACAAGCCATTTTCTGCTCCTATAGGAGTAAATACACTAGTATGGATGCAAGCGTGATAATCACAAATTTGCAATTTAATTTCACAAATAACTGTTTTTGCTTACCTCTCAGGATCTTTAGGGAACCTGAAGAAAGATAAATCGGGAGAATTCCTTTGGCTGTTGGTGCAATTTATAGCACCACAAGCATTTCCATAAAATATTGTTGACATTTTTCATAAGCAACAATGTAACATATTGTGTTGTTTCTAGCTCACCGCTACGATCGCTGCAGTCGCGCCGGTTGAAAAAAATCTGATGTGAAAGTCACATAACTTCCTCAGCCCAAATAAAAGTTAGCAGTATTTACATATCCTTTTACAGAATCGCAAGACACAATTTTACGCTAATTATCCTATAAATACCTCTTCTTTCAATGATGCGACTAAAAGCGCAGGTTATATAACAAACTTAAAAAAAGAACAAGTGACTGCAGACGTTTATTGAACTTTCCGCCGTAAAGAATAATTTCCGAAATTTATCGAATATTTCCCTCAGATACTTCTTTACTCTATACCTGGCCAACAATACATCTTTCTCACTTCACATTCTTATTTAGAATAAGAGGCCGTGAAAGAGCGTGTATTCAGTTGTTCATCATGCAAGACAAAATTTCTATAAACAGTGGGTGAACAGTGGGTGGCTTGTAACTACCCTCAGAGAATTTTTTCGAAAAAAAGTTTCAAATAAAAGTTTTTGCTCTCAGTAAATGGAATACATGTGAAAATTTTAAAGAAAATCGTTAGAGCCGATTTCGAGAAAATCGCGAAAAACGAAAATTTCTTCATGTAAAGTCCCCTTAAAAATAAGAGAAATTTGTCGCCAATCTTCGAATCACATCTTCAGAAGGTACCTGACCCAAATACGAAATTTTGTTTTCATACGATTCTCCGTTTCGGAGCTAGCCTGTTCACAAACTTCCACACAGACAGACACACACACAGACACACACACACACACACACACAGACATGTTTCCAAAAATAGTATTTTTGGATTCAGGGGGCCTTGAAACGTGTATATATGCTAAAAAGTCAACTTCGAATTTTAGGGTCGAAAACAATACTTCCTCTACCTATAGTACCTATGGTACGGGCAGAGGAAGTAAAAAATGTATGGAGCTTCGCTACTGTTATACTATACTGTGGTTAAGCTATAACAACCGCAATAAAAAAAAATCTGATGTGAAAGTCACATAACTTCCTCTGCCCAAATAAAAGTTTGCAGCATTTACGCTAATTATGCTATAAATATCTTATAGCCCCTTCTTTGAATGTTGCGACTAAAAACGCAGGCTATGGGGGAAAAAAAACAAGTGACTGCAAACGTTTATTGAACTTTCTGCTGTTAAGAATAATTTCCGAAATTTATCAAATATTCCCCTCAGACATTTCTTTACTGTAAGCAGGGCCACCAGTACATTTTTCTCTCTTCACGTGCTTATATAGAATAAAATGCCTTAAATATCCGCGTATTGAGTTGTTCACCAGGCAAGTTGGTAGGTTACAGCCACCCTTCAGAGAATGTTTTTGAAATGGTATAAGCAATCCATGTACAAAATTTAAAGGAAATTTTTAGAGCCGTTTATGAGAAAATAGCAAAAAACAAAATATTCTTCATGTAAAGTCCCCTTAAATATAAGAAAAGGTTGTAGTCAATCTTCACAGCCTCAGAAGGTACCTAACCCAAACACAAAATTTTGTTTTCGTACGATTTACAAGAAGCCGTATTGCAAAAAGCACGTATTCACAGTGGGTAGCTTATAACTACCCTTCAGAGAATTTGTTCGAAAAAATGTTTCAAATAAAAGTTTTAGCTCTTGGTACAAGCAATCCATGCGCAAAATTTAAAGAAAATCGTTAAAACCGTTTTCGAGAAAATCGCGAAAAACGAAAATTTCTTCATGTAAAGTCCCCTTAAAAATAAGGGAAATTTGTCGCCAATCTTCGAATCACATCTTCAGAAGGTACCTGACCCAAATACGAAATTTTGTTTTCATACGATTCTCCGTTTCGGAGCTAGCCTGTTCACAAACTTCCACACAGACAGACACACACACAGACAGACACACACACAGACACACACACAGACACACACACAGACATGTTTCCAAAAATAGTATTTTTGGATTCAGGGGGCCTTGAAACGTGTATATATGCTAAAAACTCAACTTCGAATTTTAGGGTCGAAAACAATACTTCCTCTACCTATAATAGTACCTATGGTACGGGCAGAGGAAGTAAAAATATCTTGATTTTACTACTAAATGTACGAGACTCAATTTCTCACGCAAATTAAAAATCCACTCCGGACCGCACAGAAAACAGTATAAACAATAATTTCATTTCCTAATTATCTTTCGACTTTTTTCCGTTATTTTATTACAAATTTAAGGCAAATCATTATACTCCAAAGGATATATTACGCGTTTTAGAGTTAAATTATGTATGGCTGTTACCAGGGTTAAAAATTGAATTAAAAAAAAAAAAGTTTCCTTCATGACCTGTAAAATACGCGTAGAATCGCGTCATCAACGTAAAAAGCCTAAAATATGTAGCAACCCTCTTACACATTTTAACCATAAATAATTTTTTACAAATTATATAATGTCGGAGAACGAGACTTGGAGTCGATTGTTGCAGAATTTTAATTTAGGGTCTGTTTATGTAGAAAGCCAAATTGTAATGAATTTAAAAAAATGTTGCATAACGTATGAATAATAATGATAATAATAATAACAACAACTTTTTAATATGGCAATATTAAATTATATTTGACATATTTATTTAATTTATGCAATTTATTAAACAATTTAATATTTAATGTACGGTACCACCTACCCCAAATTAAACAAAATGCTTCTGCTTTTATAATTCAGAAATTATAAAATGTTGTTAAAAAATACCATAATATAGAAAAAAAACTCCTTGTCTGCCTTCCACCCTAGAGACGGGAACTTTTCTCTAGTAGAATTTTTCTTCCTGAGTTCAGGACTATGTATTCTGTTGGCCCTTCAATCCCATCTCGTGAGAGGATTAGAAAAATTCCCCGGAAATAATTTTGGACGAGTCGTGGTCATTATCCCATGGCTTCGTTTCCAGGTCTGGTCCTGCCTTCGGGCAGTGAATAACAAATCACATTAAATATGCAATTTAATGTGCATAAGTCTATTATATGCTGAAATACTTGAAATATGCAATATTTACTCTGCATATTCGTAATCCTAGATGTTGAAAACGTAAAGAAAGCTGTTTTTACATAACTTTCGACACACTAGTAAAATGTGCATTCTCATAACGTATATAGTGTCCACCAAATTTATAACGGAACTACATTTTAACGTATTAACGTAATGAAGTATGGGAAATTGACCTATAGGCCTACATTTTATTTTTTAAGTTCCCCCATAAATAATAGTCACATACTGTTAGAAAAACTAAAAGACAATATCACAAGATAAATTAACTCTACCTCGGAAGTTGAACTTATGCGCGTGAAAGAAAATTTCCTAAAATTATGCCAGTGTTGTGTGGATGCAAGAGGTGGACATTTCCAACATCTCTTGTGATGAAGTACGTGGTCATTTTCATTGTAAATCTAACTTTAATCGTGAGAACCTGAATCATTACACCGTTAGCGGCTTTATTTGCGTAGACATTTCACCCAATCGCTCGGGAGTTAGAGCTGTGGCCGCCGCGAGGCAGAAACCCGCACGATTGACCAACTCTTACGTGAAACGCACTGTATCACTTTTAAGTGTAAATTATGACAATATACAACTTGTAGATATGATAGTAATTTTATTATCCATTGACAAAGCAGAATGCAGTAAGCAATTTCATGTATAGATTTAAATGAAGTATTCAGTATAGGTAAAATTCAAACATTTATAAACCACTGTACATCACAAATTATTATAAATTTGTGATTAAAGATGCCCTGAAGATGATTGTATGAGACCGAAAGGCCAAGGCTAAATGCAGTAGAGTGCCGCTATTCCGAAAATCCACCTATTCAGAGTTAAGAAAAAATACAGATTTTTTAAACTTAAAAACAAGTGAAATTAAAAAGACGTTCGTGAAAAAACGTGCATTTATTGTTATACAAAGAAGTTAAATAGAGACATACATTGAGCCTAAGCCTGATACCAAATTGCAATGGAAGCTGGTTACTTGCAGTACATATCGACTCCATTTATACAATTCCCCGCAGTTAATTTACGCCTTAACAAGTCAATACGTTGATATTATTCATGAAATCCGCCTAATCCGAATTCCTGCTAAACCGAACGGTGTCCAATTAGTTCGGAATAGCGGGACTCTACTGTAAATGTAAAAAGGTTAAGATTTAGATATTAAATAAATGTCTTAATGACCGAGCTCAAAGATACAACCATAGGCGCACGGTGGGGGAGGGTTGACGGGGTTGAAACCCCTCCGAAATATCTGCTATTACATCATCTTCAGTAATTAAAAAGAATTGGTTTTGTTATTTTATTTTCTTACATAACACCGCATTATTAAAAACTCTTGTAAATTTAATTTCTCATTAATGATTCTATACTTTCGTAATTTATTTCATAATAATGCACATACTTAATCTTAATCTCAATGGGCAAATGGCATAGGCCTACTGTTATCAAATAACTCATTAAAACCGGTGGGTTTTTAATTTTATACTTCTTATAACAGTGACGCGTTACTGATAAACAAAATTTCCTTCAAAATTTCTCATAAATGATTCGATAACTATGATATTTATGTGGTGCGATCGGTTGAATATCAGCTTTCAATACGTAAAACCAAATTTTCTGGAACGGACATAGCTCCAGAAACCAGCACGAGTAGTTAAACAAAATTACTACGTCTGCAATCATCTTACCGATACTGAAACAGCAGAATATAGATGCAATGATTCATAGTGCTCCGCATAAAGAAATCATGTGGATTATAGCCCATAGTGCGTATTACATCCTACAGCAATATGATAATTTCTCAAAAGTAAGGTTTTATTTATAAACTATTTAAAACAAGAAATGGACAGTTAGGCCTACCTAAAGTAAAGACTGTTTGAAATACTAGTAACAAATAACAACATATTATTTTTATGTTATATTAATTATATATGTAATACATATATTATGTTATAGTAATATTAATTTATTACTTGAACCAAAACATGTTACAACTGCTGGAGCTAAGCACTGTTCAAGTTTTGGCCCAAGACTATTCAATTCATTTATTACCAACCATCCTGATCTAAATAGCTTAAACAACAAACAATTTAGGTCTAAAATTAGAAAATTTATATAATTATTACTTCCGTTATCTACTATTACTGTTATTACATTATTCATATTAAACTTTAAAATTTGGATAGAACTTAATTTCTTTGTTTTTTACTAAAATTTGAACAAATAAATTGTTATGTATTATTATTGTATTACCTCGTACCTTTGTATTGTAAATAGAACATGTTCTAACCTTTTATACATAATATTTTGTCATACTTCTCCAAATTATGCATTGTTTTAAGTAATTGTTTAGTATAAGTTTTTCTAATATATAACTGAACCACCCCCGAACACAAGCTCTGCTTCTTCGGGTGGTGTATCAACTTTTGTGTGTATTTTTCGTGTAATTTGGAACAATAAATTGTAATTGTAATTGTAATAATTTATAGTGTACTAATGATCACAATACAACTTATAGTTACTAAAAAATAGTGTATTAAGTTACATTGTGTGCAAGGACAACATTATATTCAACCCCCTCCAAACAGAATTTCACCGTAAGCCCATGGATACAACCGACATAATTTTTAACAAACCAGCTATAGTATTATTGTTCGTTGCAAAGAAGTGAAGAGTAAGTGTAGATAATTATTAATGTTAAGTGAAGAAGTAAGCTCGTAATCTGTGTGGTAGATATAAGCACGGAGATAACTCAGGAAATGAGCCATCAAACCCGGGTTCGAGCTCTCAACACAAAGTTGTAAACCAGTTATACTCTCTCTCAACAAAGAGATTTAAGGCGAGATATAAAACCAGTAATGACAGAACGCTCTGCTCAACTGCAAGCCACTAGAGCTCTGAAAAATACTCTTTACTTCACCTCTAAAGTCATAAGTCTTTATTACGCACGACTTTCTCTACCTTGTTATCTGTCAGTATATTACAATAGTAACAATTCCTTTAGTATAGAAGTTATTGCATTTCTTGAAAGTACAGTTGATACTTTAAGCTAGTTCCTCATAGTGTACATTTAATAGTTACAAGTACTCGTATATTATGAATACAGCGACAAAGTTAGTACAGAGTTTAGGAAATATAAAACAAGAATTACGTTGTTAGGACAGGTGTATGTAATCTGCGCCACGGTTGACACCTAATTTGAAATAGAATAAAGATGAGATATGTAAACTGCGCCACGGAGATCTGTTGGTTGCGGCAGTAGTTATAAGCAAACAAAAGTTAGACCTAATATGTGAATGTTCGTTTCTATTCAGTAACAAATTTTTGCACATGAAGTGATGGGAGCGTACTTGTCTCTAGGTTGGTACATTTCTATGTACGAGGGGTATTCCGAAAGTAAGTTTCGTCAATGTATGGCAGGAGCGGCGTGTTCACCAGGGGAACCAAACAAACGCCAGACGAATCCCCACCCGTGGCTGGTTCCACGACGGAAGTGGCGTCAGCGGAGGAGGCATGACACAGGCGCACTGCGCCGTAGAAGAGCGAGTCGCAGCAGACTGGCGTGCCCGCGGGTATTAGTGTACCGCTCACGATGGCACGAGAGATTTGGCGCCACTGCCATGTACCGCTATCTCCCCTCTTTCAAACGAGCCATTGTTGCAGCCGCTGAACCTTTTATTGTCCGAGATAGAGCTGTTTGAAATTGATCTCCCGATTTCCGTCCCCGCACAGTGCGGCCTCCACGAACCCATCTCGCACAAACCTTATGGAACATCAATTTGTCACTCAAAATGGTCTGTATGGAACCTTTAGTAATGTCAGGAAGCTGAGGTGGAGCAGGCTGTGCGCCAATTCCTTGCATCGCAGGGCACCGAGTTTTACCACAGTGGGTTCTTCAAACTGATCGCACGCTATGACAAATGTCTCAATGTCGCTGGCGACTATGTCGAAAAATAGTGCACGGTGTATAGTTCATGCTGCCATGCTGTATTGCTTTTGGGTCAATAAAGTGTCCGTGTGACAAACTGACGAAACTTACTTTCGGAATACCCCTCGTATGTTGGTAACGAGTGCTTTATTTGCTCTAACTTTGGGTTGCAAAAGGTCATGCGAAAGAAATTGGAGTATTGCTGTTTTTAAAATGACAAAGCTACTAAGCCTAACATTTTTAACCACACCTATGCAATTTCATTGCCAGTCCTAAGTCTGGAGAAGTGCGTTAGTATGACGGTGACGCCATTTAAATGTCGATGGCGCAGTTTACATATGTCAGTGGCGCAATTTACATATGTCGGTGACGCAGTTTACATCGTGTAGATTGGGGAAACGGTAGAAGTGGTGCAGATTACCTTTTCCCGTTAGGACGGTGTACTGTCTGTAAGTTGTTCCTTCCTTGTCTGTTCCTTACTGTTGTTCCAGTTGTAGGCCTGGTTCTGTTAATTTTTCATACAAAAGTTTTAAATAATAACAGCCTACAACATTCTCTTATTTTGAATGCAATGAAAATTGTTTCTGACAATATTTTTTGCTCGACCACACTATGCCTATAATACGCTAGTTAGGCCTATATGTGACGTAACAATACAGAGTGTTAATGAATAACAGCGAAATATTTTACCTGCGTATAGAGGGGACATAGACAAACAACTTTTGCTACGAGATTTTTGCTCTATGACGTAAAGTGTGTTTGATTCAGTACATTAAAGTCATTACAATTTGGTGCTCATAAGTCAATAATGAACCGAAATAGGGTTAAAATAATCATTAAATTGACTTCATGCCTTCTTAGTGATCGACAAAAACCCGATCTTAGTCATTCATCAACAACTATAACATAACGCAGTGTTTCCTTAATCTAAAAAATTTACTAAACACATGACTGGCCGCAACTACATTTTTTTTATTCGTAACTCCGGTGTTAACAACGAAGTTCCATTATTTTGATTTTTTTTTTTTCAAATGTTACAAGTCAGAGGAGGCCATGTCTTGGGATATTTTATGCTGTAACAAGAAAAATTGAATTCATAGAGGAAGAATCTCCTTATAAAAGTTCCTTGTCTATGTCCCCTCTATACACAGGTAAAATATTTCGGTGTTATTTATTAACACTCTGTATGTTAATGGCATACTTTTAAAATTCAGAATTACATTATAGGCTATAGTTGTTCCCACGATTTATTGAAAGTTTGACATTCTAAATGCGCGAGACTCAATTTCTCTCGAAATTTATAAATACGAGCCGGACTGCAAAGAAAACAATTAACAAAATGATTTGGCCAACAGCTTATATTTTCTTGTAAATTTTACATTGATTTTACATATTCTTTCTAGTTTTTTCCGTTATTTTATTTTAAATTAAAGACAAACCATTGTATCCTAATTTATAATAATAAATAGGCCAAGTAATATAATAAATACATAGATAAATATATATGGGATATTTATGTTAAGAATACGATTAACGAATTCATTTATATTACAGTGAGCACCTATGAGTCTAAATTGTCATTGTAATTAAACAGTTATATTCATACTTCATATTGCTCCTAGTGGTGAAGCTTAGGGCCTCCAAGTGGAGGTTACCGTTAATATTGCCTATTTCCCGATAGACGGCAGAGTGACAGGTGGTAAGCCCATCCCTCACAACCCTTCCCTGGAAACTAAGGTATTACATGGACGTGAAAGGGCCGAGGAATTTTGTCCAGAGGCTCTAATTTAGGCTTGGAGTTCTTTTATGTGACATACATCACGCCCCCCCCCCACAGCTTAAAGTCCCTCCCGGAGGACTCTGTGCCCAGCGTATTTACGTCCTGAAAAATCCATGGTCCGCGGCCAGGTTTAATCCCGGGACTTTCGCTACGCTACCTCTAGACCACCGCGGCCGACCAAGTACTATTATATGCAGCTCTCTTAATTCCTTCAGCAACTTGATATATAGCATGAGCGCAAATGTAGTGCAAAAATGTCCCTGTTTGTCTTTGGCATTCTACAAAAGGGATCATTCAGATTGTCCTTGTATAGGGTAAATCCGGGTGAGATGGCCACGCTTTTTTAAATGCTCAATAACTTGAAGGATTTTCAAGATAATTCGTGTGCAAAATGTTCAGTCAGGTCCCTGGATGTCACATTTTCATAACATAATGTTTTATGGAGAAGAAAGTAATTTAGGGTGAGAAATCCCAACATTTTAAAAAAACGTTACGTTGGCCATCTCACCCGAGGTGTCAGAGGGAGATTGCCATAGGACATAGGGACAGTCGGTCACACCATTTTCGAAGAGTAACATAATATAAAGACTAGGTAGCTGTACTGCTATAAATATATACAAACAAAATAAACTTAAGTGCTAAAATAAGTTATTACAACGTAAAATAAACATATTTTGGAAAACAGAATCAATTCTGAGTAACTGAAAAGTTCTGATACATTTCTGAAAAGATAACTAAACTCTACTGCATGCTATTACATCCGATGGAGGGGAAGGGCACACCATCTAACCTCTACATCATTTATCTGCATCTTTCGACTCCGTTAGTTGATGACAGGATCGAGAGCACCTGGTCGGCATACCGACTTCCATGACCGCTTTTAAATAAATAAATAATTTTGAAAATGAATTGAAGAATTTATTTAATTAGGAGTACACTTTCAAATTAATATCTATTTACATACATCTTTCTGGATTGGATTTTTAAAATTGCTTCATTACGGTGTACGTATTAATATGTTCGTTTATGTCATTTCCCTAGCAATAAAAATAAATAAGTAATTGAGAATCGATGGAAAATTAGTCTTAAGTGAAAATTTTTACATTTCGTGTTAGAAAAAATCAGAAGATCTTGAAAATATGGCTCTTAAGTTGTTGGCCAACTCTCCCGGAAAAACACTGGGCCATCTCTCCTATTTGTAAAGGTGAGATGACCATAATCAGTAGTTAAAAATGGAAATGTTTAGAACAGAACACGCAATACAAGTGAAATATATAAGGTTCGCTCACCTCACACAGTAAGTATCGTTTAACTGTAAGTAATAATGTCGGACTTCTGCTTATTTCATTCAATATACAAAAAATAAATGGCCAGTTAGAAAACAATAATGTTATATAAATAGCGAATTTCTAAATATAAACAGCGCAGGTGTTCAACAATCGACTCTTAGTACCAAAATCTTGCCGCCTACCAAGTTACGTTCAAATATGTTTATCGGCCTTGAAATCAGAGCGATTGGTCGTCTCCCCCGCGTGGCCGTCTCTCCCGGAATTACCCTAATGTATTAGGGGTGGAAGATAATGAAAATGTAATGTGGGAAAAAAACTGCTTACATGTGTACAAAAATCTGATGTGAAATTCACATAACTTCCTCTGCCCGAATAAAAGTTAGCATCTAGTACAATATATCTAGACCAGTGGTTCCCAAACTTTTCAGTTCGCGGACTCCTTGAAAAAAATTAAAATTTCGCGGCCCCCCTCTGGGTTGGGAAGGGAAAAAAAACCTAAAAAAATACTTTGATTCAAATATATTAAATTCAATAGACAAAATAATACTATCAATGGTAACAAACAGACTTTACTCCTCAATGTGAACCGTGAAGATGCTTTAGAAGATATGTAATTTGAGAAAATTACGGGATATCCTATTTCTTCTTAAACCGCCTGCGGACCCCCTGAAACACCATGCGGACCCCACTTTGGGAATCATTGATCTAGACCATATGTGGGCAACGCCCGGCCCGCGGGCCGGATGTGGCCCTCCCCGACTTTAGATGCGGCCCGCGGAACATTTTAAAATCGCGCTCGAAAAAGTAAATATTTTCGGTTCTTGCCAACAAGAGAGTGAGAGGGGGGAAACAAAAACCTGAACAACGAGGGAGTTCCTTCCGCTCAGCGCTAGAAAAATGCTGCAATAGGCCTAAATCAAAGTATCGAACCAGACCTAAGATGAAAATTTTGAAAACAATCTGCGCTTGTGTATTAGTGGGATTGATGCCAACATTGATTATCTTGTTTCTCAAGTTCAAGCTCAAGTTTTTCATTAATTTATGCCGATTGTAAGTAAATACCTAATCAGTTCGATATTATTGTCATTCATGTAACTCTAGCATTATACTTTATAAATACAAAAAATCGTATCATGATTTTTTTTTCACAACTACCTATTATCTACGGCCCGCGACTTCATAAATATCGTAAAGTTTAGCCCGCATCTTTCCAAAGGTTGCCCATACCTGATCTAGACTGTTAAGGCAAAAGAGTATAAGTAAAAAAAATTGTGAAAATGAGATAAGTAAATTACACTGTGTAAAAGAGTGTATCTTATGGTTTTTTTTAAACTTATACTCTTTTGCCTTAACAATCCAGAAGATGACTGTAGAGGCAAAAGAGTAAGTTATAAGTAAAAAAAAATTTAAAACGAGATAATGACATGTAAATAAAAGTCTCTCCTGAAAAATAACATGTTTTGACTTATATTCTTTTTCCTTAAAAGTCTAGATATTATGTATGACATTCCCTCCATCTAAATTGGTTGTAAAATTGAAGATAATGTCATTACCACATCACATCGCATCCCCGAATAATACATAACCCAAATAAAACCTGACAGATAGTATAAATAATGCATAATACAGTCCACACAGTTAAGCACGTTGTAGAATAATGTTGTTATTAACAGGAACTCGATTCATATAATATGACCTCTTAATTCTATCACCACTAGGACAAAATAAATGTAATATATAATGATATATGTGTGATTTTGTTTTATTCGTAGGATTGCTACACTCGCCCTAAAGGAACTCGTTTCGCAAACATAACCTCCTCCCAAAATAAAATCTCTTTTTTTAACACTTGGATCATGCATTTAGGTAGTTAATGTTGGATCATATTTTAGATAGTCGAAATTCTTTTAACTTGGAGAATGTGTCACGCTGTCATACATCAGATTCCCGAAATTTAAAGAACATTCGTGATACCGGAATATAATAGTTAACCCTAAACACCTAGTCCTGAACGCGGGAAGGGGATTTTTCACTACTGAAATTTCCCCAACCGGGACCGCAAGGGCGGGGAGCAGGCGAGCTGCCGACGATCCACCCACGGCGGCGGACTATAATTATGAAACGATCTGGAGCTTAGCTCAGAGATCGATTACAAAAATACAATATCAGATTGGACTTTGTCTGGCGAAACCATTGATTTAAGGAAAAGAAGCCACTATCATGTAAAGAATGCGAGACTTCATCTACGAGTCGTGAATAAAGAATATGAATTTTAAGATTTCATTAATAAAGATAGAAGAAAATTTTGTTATGTGTAGACAAAATATGTTAATTGGATTGATTCCTGCATACCTTTTTATTTTTATACCATTTTAAAGCGATTGGACCTACGATATGAACGCATAATAGGCTATGCGCTGATATTTATGTTTCCTACATGTCGTTTGTGCTTTTCTCTATTTCGTAATTTTTACTTTCTCGAATACAGTCCTACATTTTTCTGTGCTAACTTTTAACTCTTATATGCGAGAAAGTTTGTGCAACTTATTTTGCACCATTTATATTACTTGGGGAAGTGTTGTATTGCATGTTCACAGGTACCTGACCCAAATACAAAATTTTGTTTTCGTACGATTTTGCATTACAAGAGGCCGTATTTGCAAAGACCACGTATTCACAGTGGGTGGCTTATAACTACCCTTCAGAGAATTTGTTCTAAAAATTGTTTCAAATAAAAGTTTTAGCTCTTAGCATAAGCAATCCATGTGCAAAATTTTAAACAAATCGTTAGAGCCGTTTTCGAGAAAATCGCGGGAAACGAACATTTCTTCATGTAAAGTCCCAAAAATAAGAGAAACTTGTCAGCAATCTTCGTGTCACATCTTCAGAAGGTAGGCCTACCTGACCCAAATGCAAAATTTCTTCAAACGATTTTCCGTTTTGGAGATAGGCTGTTCACAGACATCCACACAGACACAAACACAGACATGTTACCGAAAGTAGTATTTTTGTATTCAGGGAACCTCAAAACGTGTATTTATGTAAAAAACTCAACTTAGAATTGGGGGGGGGGGGGGGAGTCGAAAACAATACTACCTCTTCCTATAGTACCTATGATACGGGCTGAGGAAGTAAAAATATTGAAAGAAAATATCAAATGGAATTAAAAAGAAACACACACTCATATTTATATTATTATTGGAGGTCTCCTCTAGAGATTGAATTAACTCTTAAATTCATAATGTATTCAATAGGATACATTAGTTTTGTCTTATATTTGTAATGCAATTACGGAAAAGAAGTTGAAAGAAATGATTAAATGGCATGTATTTTATTTTAAAATTGTATAGAATAGGATACAATCTGAATAAACTATGTGCCTAACCATTGTGTTAATTGTTTTCTTTCAGTTTGTATATTGTGTGAGAAATTAAGTTTCGCACACTAAATTGACCACAAGTTATTAAAAATGCAAGCAAAAAAAAAGTCCTAACAAATAGCCTATTTCAATTATTAAATGAGGTTATAAAAGATTCGCTAAGAATCTTGCACCATCACTTGTAGTTTTGATAAATTATTTGTAAAGAATCTTCTGCTCTCATAATATTGTCCATAACCAATAGGTCTATTCAGAATTCAGAATTTTAAAAAAATAGAAAATAAGTCCTTTATTGATGGCTGCTTTTAAATACAATATAATATATTATATATATATATATATATATATATATGAATATTGAAAATTAGGAAAATAAATACTCATCTTAAAAAAAATTGTTCTTAGAATTGTTTTGATTTGGCTCCCTTAATTTAAGGCAGCTATCCTAACAAGATCCCCCCCCCTTAAGCTTTGAGTCTTAATTTTATATAATACAAAACAGACAATTCTGGTTTTTTTATGAAGGTTATTTCATTATTTCGACCCGTGTGGTCTCGAGTAATTCAACGTACAAAAAAATAAATATTTTTATAAGTAAGGCTGCATTTAACATAACGCATACGAATACGACTATAGCTATGTTTCTCTGTACCTAGAAAAAAAGATGCAATTTAATCAAAACTAACAATTACAGTAGTCTTTCATTGTAACTTACAATTAATATAGTCTTCCAATAAACTTTACCCTCCTTTCTGTGTTGTAAAGTTCTTGTATGCACACTGGCTGGGAAAATTATCCCCTCTGTACTATCCTCACAGAGGCAAAAGCATCTCACAACAATAACACCGTGACAGCCCAAATAATATTGCAGCATCCACCATCCTGAACAATACAACATAGACAGGGGGGCAGCGTACATTTTCAACACCCTCTCCAACCCTCTCGACCCGTGAACTATTGTCTTTTCCTTCTGTGTTCCTCTTTCAAAAAGACGCTTTATCATCCCCAGTGCTCTGGGAAGGTTCTTACACAATGTCATATTTACGCAGTGTTCTTAAAGCAGTCTGCTTGTAACTTATTGTCTGAAACTGACCACTGTATACCACTGTTATGGAAGATTCATGTTGGCTTTATTCCGGCAGAATGCACCACTGTATATTACTCTGAGGACAGTTCTTAGAAGAATGCATCTTTGAAATAAAATGAAATGTCTTTTAAACGAATGAAACCACAAGTATTTCCCAGTCCTGCTATCACATACAAAATTATAATGCCGTACTTACTCGAATATTAATGCGCCCTCGAATTTAATGCGCACCCCGATTTCGAAACTTGAAATCATAAAAAAAAACCTTTAGGCAGGCCTACAGGCTGAGGTAGATTTCAAAGTGCTTTTGGTTTAATTTATTATCGCTGCGCAGCACTCTTCTTTTTTAGCCTTGGCATGGCAAACCTGCAGTAAAGAGGAAGAGCCTACAATCATTTGTTTTGACAACAAGAATAGGATATAATATTCTGGGAGGCCGTGCGCAAGATCAGCAATGAATAAAATTAGCAAAGCCGCTAAACAAGACAAAATTATGATATTATAATAATTCTTTTAAGTGTTATTATTTTAAAACATTAAAATCTCGCGAAACATATGAGAGCTATCAAGAAACTATTTATTGATTTGTAGAGTAGGCTACTCATCAAGAGCTTTTCAACGATACCCCACAAGACGTGGTTTCAAAAGTTTCGAATTTTCATCCCCCACCCCCACTCCCACCCTCACTCGAACCCCCGAATCGTTGGTGTCACTGTGAACTCCATAGGGAGTACTCTAATTTATCCAAACAAAGTTTCCCTCTATACTTCATAGGGGCCGAGATATACATTTTTAAAAATTTAAACCCCCTCCCCCGACCACCCCCTTGGGCCAATTTTGCTCATTAACGAACTTGTCCGAACTATTGGGCCTAGAAATAACATATTAAAATTTGGTTCAAATATCTTCAAAATTACGGCCGCTAGCGTGTAAAGATATAATATATATATAAATATATTATATAATTAAATATCACAAATTTTTTTTTATTTTTTTTTTGAACGGGTGGTGGTTTCGTACTTAGGGGAGCGTGAAACGTAAATATATGAGAGAATTTTTCGAAAATCATGACATGGTATCCATTGCAATAGGTAGATTTTTCTTCGAAATCTACCTAAAATGGAACAAACATATATCATATTTATGTACAAGGATCCGCAAAACAATTTATAAATTTGTAAGCCTACGTCAATACTTGCCTACCTCTGTTTTGAGGCTGGTATATCTAACAATAGTTGAATCGGTAATCCAATATGGCATATGTGGGTGGGGAGGTACTGCAAAAACTACTATTGAGCCACTGATCATATTACAAAAACGTATAATTAAAATATGCCTGAATAAACGAATTGATTATCCCACTAACCGGATATATAACGAATTTAAAGTATTAAATATTGAGCAAATATATAAACACACAATATTGAATTTCTACCATAAAAATCGAAAAAAAATTTCAAAAGCATCCTCATGATTACACTACAAGAAGCAATCAAATACCTACTCTAATTGAACCTAAATGTTTCACATCGGCAGGGCTATTACACAGCTCGAACTCTGGTCCACGTCTATACAACTCGATAATGAAACTTCACCCTGAATTAGCCATGTACAAGGATTTCATTTTCAAATCCAGAATTTAAAAATTAATATAAGAAACATTAATATTAACCACATTTCACACTTTCCCCTTTGTAATGATTTATATGCTCTTCCTTCCTTTTTCTGAATGGTACTAGTTTCACTATATTTTATTGTATTTTTAGTTTAAATTGATTGTATTGTACCTGTATTCATTACATGTTATTTGTATTTGTATTTTTTATTTTTAACTGATGTAATTGAAAAGGAACTGACCCCAAACACGAGCTTTGGTCCTTTGGGGTAACTTATGTAACTCTTTCTGTAATAATTTAAAAGAGTAAATAAATAAATAAATAAAATAAAATGTATTTCCCAGTAAGACTTACTGCTATCACATACAAAATTATAATGCTGTATTTACTCGAATATTAATGCGCCCTCGAATTTAATGCGCACCCCGATTTCGAAACTTGAAATCATAAAAAAAAAGAGTTTGTTGGCGAATGTAATGCGCATCAATGGTAGGATAGGTATTTTATTTGGAATTTTGTCATAGTATTAAGGGAATAATGAACCACCACGTAAACATTTGAAATCACCATTAAATTTAACTGCCAGTTTTAGACCTACAAGTATATTCACTGACTTGTTCGTCGCTGGAATCCTCGATTTTGTTTAAATTTTACACATGGGGTGCTTATACTAAGAGCTAAGAGCAGCATCATAAGATATTCTTCTCTTCTTGGCCTCCATTTCCTGACTACTAACTAGTATTTCTATACGCTCTATGTATGTAGGCCTAATGCTAGTAATAGGCCAGCGATAAAATTAGTGAAGTCGAGAATTACAGCAATGCATTGTTACGCAGATAAAAGTTACCGGTACTGCCAGCGTACGAAACAGATTTGTACTCGAATATAATGCGCCGTCGAATTTAACGCGCAGCTCAGTTTTTGGAAGCTATAAATGGACAATAAAAGGTGCGGGTTATATGCGAGTAAATACGGTATTTTACGTATAAATGCAAGAGACCTATAGAAACGCTTTTAGATAATCATTGCGATACTGTATTCTGATCTTGGGTGTTCTTGAATTAGTTACGTACTTTTTACCTACAGTATAGTAGGCAGTGAAATGAATGAGGTAAGCTATTTACAAACTAAATATCTAAACAAGACTACCTAATATTAGCCAAAGCAACAGGTCAGCCTAGACCAGAGCATTCGATAAGTCTAACTTATAAAGATAAAAAAAGAGCATACATCAGGAATTTTAATAAAAACATGTAAAAACAGGTAAAAAGAAACGCTTTTAACGGTCGCTGATATTAAATAAAAGGAGCAAATTATTAGTGGTATAAAACTAGTAGGTGCCCGTGGCTTCGCCCACGATATTTAATTTAAAAATTAAAAATTAAGAGTATAATAACTATTAAAGCATTATATTTACTAACACTTGCACGCGAATCATTCATAAACTAAGCCATTAATAAATAATGAAACAGCTAAAATTCCGGCTTCAGAGTGCATTCCACGATTAGAAAGCGCCCCCTGGGAAAACGATCTCAGATTCGATTTTGCAGTTCCAAAGGAACCTGTGAACACATAATACGTATTGTTTCTCAACTGTTTGTTGACAGATGAATATGATGTGAATTTTATTTGATAAATTCAGTGTAATTTTCAGAAATTATATAATTTTTCAAGGGAAGGAATGGTTTGTTTGGATTTTTATTATCAGCGATATTTCAAGAGTTAAACCATCAATATTTTACAGCTGTTGACCCCGGCTTCGCCCGCCATTATTAATTGAGTCCAGGATTTTTAAGAAATTTACACTGATAGTTTATTAAAAATGTTTGTGGTTCAGAGCTATGAAAATTGTAAGTAAAAATAAAATTAGAAAATTTGTTCATTGTGTTCATTTTACTTAGGACTTATATAATAAAGAAACGGTTTTCCAAATTTTGTACTTTTCGTGAAAGTTTAGACTGAGAGAGACGAACATCTCCGAGTATACCCGATGTTTCACGAAGCGGGCGAGCGAGTGAGCACGCTATTTAGGGCCCTTGAATTGTATAAGAGTAGGTTATAACACTTCAGGGTAATCAACTTTGGTATCCGTCATAATACTCTTTAAGTTAATTATGTTTATTGCATTTTTATATAACTTACACGTATTTTCATAGGTATATGGATTATATTATTTCTGAACTAACCTCCACAACGATTATATGCACATTCAGGTGCGGCTTAATCTAAAAACAGCGTATTTTTTATTGTATTTTGCTTAACATTATAGCCAGGGCCCGGATTTTGATGACCTAAAATTGTTTGAAAAATGACCTATAAAATGGCCCTAAATTTTAAAGAAAATTACTTAATAATTATAAAAAATGACCTAAAAACTGATATTTTATTTATTAAAAAAACATTGTACACACAAAGTTATGGACTAGTTTGTACATAATTGTAAAAACTATAAATAATTATAATGTAGTGAATGTTATTTTCTCACGGAAATTTATACTGGCACTGAGGCACTGTTGAGTCAAAATTCGGCTCATCCTTATGTGGTCTGCCGGATTATATTGTTGTTTATTGAGGATAAACAGTAGTTTGCACTCTGAAATCCAAGGAGGTGGCAGACTCTGGTGTCAAGTCAATCTAATAACACTAGTAATATAATACAAAATTTTGGCGTTTCTTTGATTCTCACTTCCGACTGAGACATGTAAACACTTTAACGCCGAATGTTTCCTTCTTGCATTAAACAAACAACACTTCAAGGAAGTAAATGACACGAAAATGACCAAATAATGACCTAAAATTGAAATAAATGTCCTAAAAATATAAAATTGCATAAAATGACCAAAAATGACCTAATAAAAGTACATTTCTATAATCTAGAAGCCATGAATAGGATTTATCCACAAGTTGGCAATGTCTATGCAGCATCAATAAAAAGATGACATGTCATTAGAATCCGGGCCCTGATTATAGCTAATTAAATTAAATTAAATATTTTATTGAGTGAATTCCTTAATGTAAATTAAGAATAGAACTAAATTACTGTAAGGAATGTCGCCGTTTGATACAACGAGCACAAAAAGGGTGTGAAAAGTCTTCTACCCCTTTTCTGAGGCACTTGCACCGTCTGAATGGGTCCTTGTCTTTTGCGGCGCGGCATTGTTGTCGTGTTACAAAGTAATCAACAAGAGTTAAGAACCATGACGTCTTCACACCCCCCCTTCTCCTTCAACCCCCCCGCTGTCACTCGTATTTTCTGCGCTCTGCCATTAAATGAGCACGCATTTTCCAGCGAGTTGACATTTTGTGTACGAGTTCCATCCACAGCTTCAAGTGCCGTTGAGCCTCAAGGAGTTGTACAAATGGAAAAAAAAAGAAGCCACAGCAAAAACATAAGAAGTCTTTTCCTCCGCACACTGAAAATGTGTCTCTAGGTCAGAATTCAAGCTAATTGCTTACTTTTTTACATGAGCCTACAACAAAACAGAGAGCACTTAATTTTTTCAGCTCACTGCCTAACTGATGTATTAATGCTTCTTTAACTGAGATACAGAATCTCCGCCTTGATAATATAAAATGTAAAAATTACTTTGGTTAAAGGAACCCTATTTCTATAGTGTAAAATTGTTTTATAGGCTATATAAGAAAGATTTTCTTAGAAACTATGTATCCAATGGAAATGTGTTTTTTACAGTTATTTCATAGAAATATGTAAAACATACTGAAAAAAAGAATATCTCTCTTTGATCATTTTGAATGAAGATTCAATTTTTTATTTAATTTCTTTTTTCTTGCTTTCTTAAAATTCTCAAAAAGTTTTATTTCAATTTTAATTTTATCTGAACAAGTTGAGACATTTAAAAAGCTCCAATCAGAACTTGTACCCTCATGAAACCCAGAAAATTTGAACCTTCTAACTATAATAGTTTAATACACAATGTTCCTTATATATAAGATAAATTTACATTGTAGAGATAGGGTTTTCCTATGTCTTGTGGGTTCTCTTAACCAAAATCGACCGAACCTACTGTGCTATCAGGAAGAAATTTGAGAAAGACGCTCCCCAAGTCATGGGGAACGTATGGAGAAAATTTTAGATCTCTAGGTCTAAAGGTCTCGGAGGAGTAAGAAAGCATACACACATCTCAGGGCTCATTTAGCATACATAATATTATGAAGACCCTGAAAGGAATTACGATGATTGTCACATTTTCACTATTCTAGGATATTCCGAGTTGGACCCACAATTACATCATTGGACATCGATATATAGCAGGGGTGGCCACAACGAGGCTCGCGAGCCGCATTCGGCTCTTGAGCCAATCTCATGCGGCTCTTGAAACCAAGCTACAGGTTGATACAGGTTTTAAAAAGTATATAGTTAATATCATTTAATAAAAACATATTACGAGGAAGTGAAAAACTTATTTCTGATTAAGCGCAGAGTATATTTAGCTTCCATAGCAAAGTAAGACTCATTTGCAAAGACCTTGGAACTAAAATATTCGCTCATTCCAAATGTTTGAAGGTAATTACTGAAAACCTTCTTGATGTTCAGATGGAAACAGAAGATTATTCGTGTAAAATGTATGGTCTTGCTAAAGAATTCAATGGCAGATTTAATGATATGAGAACACTTAAACCTTCATTTTCATTCCTGGAAAATCCATTTGGTGTGATGTTGTGGGCGATCGCCAATCACAAAGGATACAATTGGAGTAGAGTTGGAGCTACTAGAACTGCGAGAGGACGAAGGACTAAAAGGACTTAAAGGAAGTGGTGCATTGAGCTGGGAGGAGACTATGTAGAAATTAATGTAAGTACAAGCAAACATTCAATCTGCAGTAAAATAGTGGAAAAAAATTAATTACGGTTTTCATTTGATTCTCCCTCATATATAGTGTCCCTAACGTACCAGCATTTAATTATGAGTCTGCGAATTAGAGCTTTAAGCGAAAAAAAAAAATCAGAAACCTATATCTCGTTGATATTTCAATGCAGCAGGGCAGATGCAATACAGAGACATTCGCTTCCATTTGCTTTTCCTGTTCATATTTACTCAGGTTTAATTACATTACATGCACATCCTTTAATATCAGCTTCCGGAGGTACGACTTCATACGTCAAATATTTGTTTTCACAATGTATCGAAATTAAATTTTATTGCTAAATAAACGTACACGAGTTGACTACAGGTCCGTAGATCGTGATTTTATTTTATACTACCAGTTCGTGTTAGCTAAAATATAGCTAGATTCATAATCAGGGCCCGGATTCTGATGACCTAAAATTGTTTGAAAAATTACCTATAAAATGACGCTAAATTTTTAAAGAAAATGACTTAATAATTACAAAGAATGACCCAAAAACTCATATTTTATTTATAAAAATTATTATTGTGCACACAAAGATATAGACTAATTTGTACATAATTCTAAAAACTGTAAATGCAGAAAGGATATCGTAAGTCTAAAAGCTTTGTTCTTGAATGGAACATTTGAGAAGAAAAATAGAAAATTGTTTTTAAAATAGATTCTACAACAATGTTGCATTATAGTAACCTAGTCATATATTTAAAGTAAATGCATAAAAATGACAAAATACGGAAGCAAATGACAAGAAAATGACAAAACAATGACCTAAAAGTGAAATAAATGCCATAAAAATATAAAATTCCATAAAATGACAAAAATGGCCTAATAGAAATGTATTTCTATAATCTACAGGCCATGATTAGGATCTATCTACACGTTGGCAATGTCTAGGCATTATCAATAAAAAGATGACATGTCATTAGAATCCGGGCCCTGTTTTCATAATGTTCGTATGACTATTTTAACAATTATATTCCAGAGAGTAGTGCTTCTAATCAGCCACAAAAATTCTAATCAGCCGCAATATCTAAGCAAGCTAAAGGAATATTAACTATTTTATGAAACCCGTAAATTCATTGCCGCGCTTACCTGAACGCATCATTCAACCCTATTCCGTGGTAATTCCATCCAATCATCCCTCGAAAATCCTACTTCCCTTAAATCTATCGTAATATTGTCCTCCCACCTACAGATAGGTCTTCCAAGAGGTCTTTTCCCTTCGGGTCTCCCAGTCAATATTTTTCAGATGTCTTTCCTTCCCCATGCGTGCAACATGTCCAGCCAATTTCATCCTCCATGAGTGAATTAATTATCCTACTATATCCGGTGAAGAGTAAAGATTATGAATAGAGACCGGATTTTAAAGGGAATTCCTTTTTTTATATCTCATCACAAAACGTGATAAAATTGAATAGGACATTACTGAGTACGTTCCAACTCAATTGACCTGGTTTAAACGTCCCTTTTTTTTCCTTTTATAGGCTCATCTCCCTTTTATTAGAAACTTTCCTTTTCCAGTAGACTACCTTTTTTGCAAATTTATTTTGAAAAATTCGTAAATTACCCAGTATTTGGTAATATGAAAACATTAAAAATTGTTTTCACTGATTCACCATTGAAAAAATAATTCCTCCCAGCAGAATAGAGCGTTACAGGGAAATCACAGGCTTGCCATTGCCTAAGTTTCCAATTATAACAAGGTGGGGAACATGGATTTCGTGTGCTATTTTCCTCTGTGAGAATTTCAACAAGACCAAAAAATTTCTTCAGTCATTAGATGTTACAGAATCAGCAGCAATAGAGCAAGCAAAGGCTTTACATAAAACAAACATGTAGGCCTATCTCTCTGTTGAATATTTACACTCTCTTACTTTTATATACCTTTTTTCCCCACCTTTTTATGACAATAATTTCCCCTTTTTTTGGCAATACTTTTCCCTTTTTTCGTACATTTTTGGGTGAAAATTTCCCCTTTAAAATCCGGTCTCTAGTTATGAAGCTCGTCGTTATGCAGTTTTCTCCAGTCCCCGTTTTCATCTCTCTTAGGACAGGTTGTTTTCCTAAGCACCCTGTTTTCGAACACACTCAGATTAAGTTCTTCCCGAAGAAGAACTCTGAGATAGCTTTTCGTGTAATGTTTTAAAAGGCCATTCTGAAGCCAAAATATGGAAAAATGCAAGGAGAGGTTGAAAATGTCCTAAAAATTACCAGTGGAGAATCAATCGCGAAAAAAATGCAACAAAAAATCAAAATAAAAGTAAGCTATTTTTGACGTGAGAAGTACATGTAGATCACAATCTGTATTGTCTGCCATGTTTCAGAAAAAAAAAAATACATTTCACCAACTTCCGAGCCCCACAAATGACCTATATGAACATATTATAATATACACAATAACTATAATATATATTACATAATAATAGCAATAATACCACGAGGTCAAATTATTTATGAAATCTTTTAATACGGTAGATGCCAAATATTTTCCTAAGCACCCTGTTTTCGAACAATCTCAGATTGTTTTCTTCCCAAAGAAGAACTAACTTATGAGATAGCTTTATATGTAATGTTTTAAAAGGCCATTCTGAAGCCAAGATATGGAAAAATGCAACTGTAAGGTTGAAAATGTCCTAAAAAATTACCAGTGGAGAATCGAAAGCGAAAAAATGCAAAGAAAAAAAATATATAAGTAAGCTATTTTTGAGGCGAGGCGTACAGATATATCACATCCTCCATTGTCTGCCATGTTTCAGAAAAAAAAGACATTTAATAAACTTCCGAGCCCTACAAATGACCTATCTGTACATAATATAATATAATATAATATAGGCCTACACAATAACTATAATATATATTACATTATAATAGCAATATTAACACGAGGTCATATTATTTATTAAAACTTTTAACACGAATGGCTTAGCTGGTCATGGGCAATAGAGTAATGTAGAATATTAACACCAGAGAATCAACTTAGCAAATGCTCTGAATGGCAGAAAAGCAGTCTTTTTTTCTTTGAAGTCTAACATTCTGAGGGAAAAACAATTTTATAGAATGGATACCTATCAAAACACTGAGTATATTATGATTTTTACCACTGAAAGTTCCGCTTCTAGAGAGAAACATTGGATAGCGGAGTGAGGAGAGAATATTGTATCGGATTGGAAAGGGTATTGAATGACGTGAGAGACGGCACACAGAATTTTAGTTGAAATTAAAGCAAACACGTCCATTTGATATGGCTACAGGTACTTAAAAGGTCCAGAGTCAATTGGATTCTGTGACGTAAATTGCTGACGAATACCAGTACTTTTTCCATTTGTATTAAATAACAGAAGCTTCGATTCTATAAAGTTAATTTAGGATTAAAGCTTTTAAACACATATGCGATGAAAAATATTTACCTACTTCAGAGTCTGTCATTTTAAAGGTTCTAGGAAATTCATATGCTTTCATCCATTGTACCCGTTATTTTTATTATCATACAAGCTCGGTGTGTAAAATTTCGTAAAAAGGGACGGAATATTGTAGAATTAAATAGAGATCACATAATAGGGGTTGAAAAAATAATATTCTGTGTGTAAAATTAGCTAATAATTGATCAAAGAATGTAGAGTTATTTAAGATCACAGAAGTTGAAATAAATAAAATCAGGTAAACCGATGTAAGAAAGTGCAAAAATGCAGTCCGTTCCGTCACACCTCACTAATTTCGTGACGATTTTGAGCGTAACACTAATTTCGTGACGATTTTGAGCGTTACAATAATTTCGTGACGATTTTGAGCGTTACACAAGCTCTCGATTTACCCCTACCACGGCTAAAGAAGTTTCACTTCAAAAATCAGATTAACATCGTCTAGCATCAGCAGAACTATACAGATTTGTGATATCTTGACAATCGCACACTCACATACAAATAAAAAATAATAAAAACACATGTCAAATTGGCCGGCTACGGGATTTGAATCTGGAGGTGCGAGTCCAAGACGTTATCATCTTTATCACCGCTTTTCATACAGGAAGGAATTTTAACAGTGTACAGCTATTATATATTTGAACTCTTATTGTATGTTCATAAAAACAAAAATGAATTAATTTTATAAATAATCATGTTCACCCCTACAACGTTAGAAATATTGGAAAGACTCAAGTGCCGTTCTCAAGATTAGAAAAAGTGAAATGCAGTCACCTTGTCAATAGTATAAGACTGTACAAGAAACTACCTGTTCAACTAACAGAACTGAATGTGACTAGTTTTAAAGGAAAGATCAAAATTTGGTTATGCAATAATCCATTTTATAGTCTGACGGAATATATGGACTCCAGTTTTAATGTGTAAACTGTTGGCTACTGTATATTGTAGCAAAATTGACAAAGCCTATTGTGTAATGTATACTTAATGGCTTGCATAATAATAATAATAGCCTGAATGCCGCTATACAATTATTCAACAAAGCAACACGATTTTTAGTAAGCGGTGCATACGGACAAGGAAAGAGATTTTTCAATTTCCGAGATCCGTTATGCGCTTACGGCACGAGTATTGCATGCTATTTTTTGCACGATGATTATTTATATCAATTTAATTATATTAATTGAGATATCAGCTGAAAATATTATGTATATACATTATTGAAGATAGATGTTATATTTCAGAAAGTGATTCGCATGTGTAGGTTGTTATGGGGACTGAATATTTGTTCTGTTAAAGTCGCCACAAACTAGGGGGCCTTGGTTCCGGTCTTCCATAAAGGCTTGTATTATGATGATTTTACTTACGGCATTTGTGCTTTTTGTAATTTTTACCGCACGGAGATTTCTTTTGTTTTCATTGCGTGCGGAAATGTCAAGTTACGATCCACGGCAACAATATTCGTAAGTACCACTAATTAGTTACGTCGTGCAAAAATATATTATAATAATACACAACAAATTGTTGGGTGGGTGTGAGCCCCATGGGCCCATATAAGTTGCCGTCATTGGTTCAGTTGATGTCTATAGATAGCAGTATTTCGATCAGAGTTCCGGTCAACAGCATTTAACCTCGTATCAGTTTAATGGCTTCCAGCAGATTAAAAATGCATTTTAATGTTCCCATATGAACTGAACAGGGCTCACCACGTTCAACTTTCTGCTGGTAATAAATCCAATAACCAATCAATGATCGTGTCAAAGGTAAAACGTAATAACTCACCACAAAAATAAAATTAATGAAAAATCTCATTTCTGTGTAGTGTATTATTTTATAGCCAGGGCCGTATTTCTAAATAGGCTATGTAGGCTGCAGCCTAGAGCGGCAAATTTTCAGGGGCGTCAGTTTGGCCATTTATTCAAAAAGTTAAAATTAAGTATTTCAGACGTTAGTAATATTTTACGTACGAATTTAAGAAGAATACATGTTACTTAAAAATATGTTTTAGTCCATCTACATAGCCTATTTTCGAAAACTATAACATAATACAAATTCACAGCACGTAATCTTGTGTAATTTCATTTCAACTTAATTCAAATTGAACACAGTTCTTCAACTACGCAAAAGATAGTCATTAGTATTAAAATATAAAAATATGTTTGAAATAGTGATCACTGATCTCCAAGAACAAATTAATTAATTAATTTCGAAATCCATTTAATTTTTTAACGAATCTTAAAAGAAGTAAGAAAAAAAAGTAGATAACTAATTTCTTTATATAATTTATAATTGTAGTTTTATCTAAACTAAATGAACTTTATGTTTAAAAAAGATGAAAACACCAATGAACTCTATCCTTTTGTTGTATAAAACAAATGTATTAAGCAAATATGAACTATAGAGGGGGCGGCAAATGGACTTTAGCCTATAGGCGGCATACTCTTAAATCCGGCCCTGTTTATAGCTATGCCATGGATTTCATTTTATCTTATTACTTCGCGGTTATTAATTCAATAGCTAGACGCTTTTGGATAATTTATAAACAAAATACTTAAAACACTTATATTTATTAACACAGACATCATTTTTACATGAGTTGCAAGAATTACGTAGTTTTGTTTTTATTACAGTAGAGTCCCGTTATTCCCAACTAATTGGGACCGAACGCCGTTCAGTTTAGCGGGAATTCAGAATAGGCGGATTTCATGAATAATATCAACGTATTGATTTGTTAAGGCGTAAATTGAGTACGGGGAATTGTATAAATGGAGCCGGCATGTGCTGTAAGTAACCAGCTTTCATTCCAATTTGGTTTCAGGCGTTTTCATCAAGCTTAGCCTCTATGTATGTCTATTTAACTTATTTGTATAACAATAAATGTACGTTTCTTCACAAACGTCTTTTTTAATTTCTCCTGTTTTTAAGTTTAAAAATAGGTATTTTTTCTGAACTCTGTTCGGAATAGGCGGATTTTCGGAATAGCGGGGTTCGGAATAGCGGGACTCTACTGTAGCCTATACTGTTAAACGCTGTAAATTTAAAATGAATAAAACGAATCGTATGATACCAAATGGACGTATTGAAATGACTAAAACAAACCACCGAAGATTCCTCAACCTTACACTTAACGCAAATAAATAATTAATATGATTAATAATTAAAATGCTAAAAATCCATCTTCGAGGTGCATTTGTCGATTGGAGTGAGACACCTGGGGAAAAAAAGACCTCACTTTCGAGTTCCCTGTCTGAAAAATCTTTGCATGGTCAGTTTCGTCCAAATCGAAGAATTGTTTTCCCATTTAGGCTAACTACTTAATCCCACTTCCGTCCACCTGTGTAAAAACAAATTCAGTTCTCGGCTGAACTGTAATGTTCTAAAGAAATGAGTCAAGTCGAAATGGATAAAAGTTATGCGTTATGTTTAGGATAGAGTGGGCCATGCTAATCGCTCCTTAGAACTTTAATTTTCAAAAGAAAAGAGTCGGCCCATACTTTCTGCAGCCAACTGTACATAATGATACTTTTCCCGGCAATGCAGAACATAAGGAAAATATTGCTTTACTCAGGAATCTTTGTATTAAAAACGGCAATCAACAGCTTACAGGTAAGTTAAGTAAAAATATGCATATTGATAAAAACAATTAAAAACCTATATTTTTTTATGAATAGTTAAGTAGAAATTAGAGTGGACAGACTTTTCAGTAACGACTTAACTTAGCCTAAGTATGCTTTAGTAGGCTATTACCAAACTTAGGAGCTACTTGATAACCAAGTGGGAGTCGCCATGCTTACAACATGCCTCCAATCCTGCCATCTACTTATGGTGGATGACACAAGGGTCCAATGGCCGGCCATGTCCCCAGAGGGATGTAACACCACGGAGTTTGGTTAGCTGTTTGTATGGATTATTAAATGACGGGGATGTTCTGCAACTTAGGCCTGACGGAGTGTCGGAAGTGTGTCCCGAAGTAGTTCTTTTACATGCCTGTAAATCCACGGACAGACACTGTCGAATTTATACACACATAAATATCTTCGATCTGGACCCTGGAAACAATACAAATGTTAACCCTTAAATGCCAGATACGCAATTTCTCACGAAAATTATAAATCCGAGCCGGACTGCAAAGAAAACAGTTTAAATAAACATTATGGCCATAGCTGATCACTTTTATCCTATTCTATAAGTTTTATATGAATTTTGAACTTTCTTTCTAGTTATTTTCCTGTATTTTATTACGAATTTAAGACAATCTGTATCCTATAGGATATATTATGTAATTAAGAGCTAAGATGCAAATACTGATATTACTTTGAAATGAATACAAGCTTTAGTAATTGTAACTGAGGAGGGGTAGATTCTCTTCAGGATGTATGCCAAATTTACTTATAATCTGTCCAATCTTGGAAGAGTACAAACATTTAAGAATTCCGTGGCAGGGAAAATACAGTTTAAATCAATGGGACCAAGCTTATATAATTTTATATTCTCTTGTATTACGTATCGCCTTATCCGATGTGAACGCCAAAACAGCAACCTGCTACGAAATATATGACCCGAAAATGCCCAAGCATCTTTCAAAGGTGGGACCTGCTAGAGCTAGAATGACGGTTAAGAATAACAGCAATTTTACAGACTATTTATTTCTATTTCGTTATTTTTTGCAATACATACATCGTTTATCTCTAACATAGTTGTGTCCTAAAAGCAGGATATTGCGTTTTCAAAACGTTAATATGTTATACAGATAGGCCTAATCATGTTTTTTTTTTAATAATGAAGCTGACAGATGATTCTTATCCTCATATAATTCAAAATAAATTAATCACAGGCTTACTACAATATTATAGACTAGCAGGTCCCTGCGGCTTCGCCCACATTAATTAATTGGAAGATTAAATATTAAGAGCAAAATAATGAAAACATAATAAATTAATATATGCACGCAAAACATTCGTAAGCCTAAAAACTAAACGATTAACAATTAATGAAACAGCTAAAAATCCGGCTTTGAAATGAATTCCACGATTAGAAAGCGCAGCATGGAAAAAAACAACCTCAGATTCGAGTTTCCTGGCCCGGAACACCCCTGCATAGTGAGTTTCGTTGGAATCGAACAATGTTTGCCCATTTGTTCTATATTCATTATCTCTCTAGGTTGAAAATTTCAGATGTCTGCCTGCGTACCTTGACATTACAAACAAATGAGTCGTCCAGGGTAAGCTTACAAAATTCAAGCGATCGCTTTGCTTTTATTTCCAAGGTATGACGAAAGTAGGCAAAGCCACCTGCAATTGATTTGACAATTGAAATGTATTACTGAAAACTGATGCTTTGAAAGAGCAAAAAATGCACGTTATCTGCCCGTTTTTCACTTATAACTCGCGAACGAAAGCTAAAATTAAAAATCCGGCTTCGAGGTGCATTCGCCCACCCTTCAGCCCATCTATGTTTAAACATTCAGATCTCTGCGTTCAGTAGATTTCGCTTAGCATCGCGTACAGACAGACAGATAAACATTTGCTCTTAGGCCTATTATACAGATAACCTATCATAAGGGATACTGACTTTGAGGAAATTAGAGAAGAAATATTTAGAAAGTTTTGAAATGTGGTGCTGGAGACAGATAGAAAATATAAAGTGGATGGACATGGTGACAAACGAAGAGGTTCTGAGTAGAGTGGGTGAGAAGAAGTCAATCATACACACAATTCGTCAGAGGAAAGCAAACTGGATTGGGCACATTCTCAGAAGGAACTGCTTATTACATGATGTCGTAGAAGGAAGATTGGAGGGTACAACTAGACTTGGAAGAAGAAGAATTCAGCTGTTGGACGATTTAAGGGAAAAGCGGAAATATTGGATGCTGAAGGAGGAAGTAGAGGATAGACAGTTTTGGAAAACAAAATTCGCGTACCAAGTTTGAAAACCTGCCGGAAGGCAGAATACTTACTACTACTACTACTACTACTAAGGGATACTGAAAATATCTGTTGTTTACTCTAATAACAAGAGCGAACTTCGTAAATAATATATTACCCAACGAGAATACAATGACATTTTTTAAGTTACGAGTATGTTAATGAAACGAGCGAAGCGATTGATGCATCCCGAGTGTATCCTGACAGCGGTAACAGTTTGAGCAAGTTCCCAAGACCGTCGATTCTTTCTTTTTTTTTTTAAATTCAGAATGGTTCACACTGCAATTGACTTTAGTATATTGCGATACAAGTGCCGTAAGCGATGCATAGGGATCGAGGAAAGAGTTTGAAAAAACGAGGCGATTTTTTGCACGATGATTATTTATATCAATTTAATTATATTAATTGAGATATTACTTGAAAATAATATATATATATATATACATTATTGAAGATAGATGTTTATTTCAGATGGTGATCGCATGTGTTTGTTGTTATGGGAACCGAATATTTGTCCTGGGGGGCCTTGTCCATTAAGGCTTGTATTAGGCCTATGATGTGTGGCGTAAGTAAATTCTTACCGCACGGAAACTCTTACCGCATGGAAATTTGTTTTGTTTCCATAGCAACAAGACTGCGTGCGGGAATGTCAACTTACGATCCACGGCAGCAACAGTCGTAAGTACCATTAATTAGTTAAGTCGTGCAAAAAAGTTATATTAGATACACTTTTCATACTGTAATGAAATATCGTTACTCACCTAAAGTTCAATGTCCTCGGCAATATTCTCCATCATTTTGTCACTTTCAGGATGCAGTGCTGTAAAAAAGAAAGAAACTAATTACAGTAATTTACCGGCAACATGGGCTCTCCGAACAATCTCACACACTTAAAATTTAGCTAAGTAAGCATTTTGAACTCAAATTTATATAAGATGACTTTTTTCCCCCCTGTAATCCTTGTGATGGGGCATAGAGCCTCCAAGTGGAGGTTTCATTACCTATACTAATTTTGTTACGCTTAGTTTCCGAGAGAGGGTAGAGGGACAGGTGGTAAGCCCATCGCCTCTCAACCCCCCTCCAAAAACTAAGGTATTACTTGGATGTGAAAGGGCCTAGAAATTTTGTCCAGAGGCTCTAATTTAGGCTTGGAGTTCTTTTACGTGACGTAAATCTACGACACGGGCCTCCCAGCTTAAAGTCCCTCCCGAAGGACTCCGTGCCCAGGATTTTTAAGTCCTGACCGTGGCTGGGTTTGATCCCACGACCTTCAGATCTAGAGGCAGTCACGCTACCTCTAGACCTTACAACTATTTCATTTTCTAGCACTTACATTAGATCACCTCTTTACAGAGTTTACACAGTTCTAAGCAAAACCGAAGTCAGATGAATTTTACTCTATTTGTGGCAAATTAACCAAATAGTGTAAAAAGGAATCCACCTTATACCATAAGGATTATTTTACAGAGAAGTCTCCTTGATACCTCTTTCGGAAATTTTCTTTCACGCGCATAAGTTCAGCTTCCGAGCTAGAGTTAATTTCTTTTGTGATATTATCTTTAAGTTTCCGGTGTTGTGTGGATGCAAGAGAAGGACATTTCGAACATCTTTTGTGATGAGGTATGTGGTTATTTTCATTGTAATTTTAATGTAACTGTGAGAACCTGAATCATTACTCCGTTAGCGGCTTTATTTGCGTAGATATTTCACAAGATCGCTCGGGAGTTACAGCTGTGGCCGCAACGACGCAGAAACCCGCATGATTGGCTAACTCGTACGTGAAACACGCATTTCAGAAATAATTAGTATTTTTAAAGAAAATGTCCTTTTCATTCTTTACTTCTGATAGCCCTATGTAACCAATACGAAACAAAATACAATTTACTAGAAATCCACAAAGATATTGAAGGTAAACATACAGAGTGCTTAAAAAAAATGTATACACACTTTGAACTGTCATAGAAAATACATTTCCCGTTCTACAAGGTTACATTTCTGGGAGAAAGTAATGTTATATTTCTTCAACAGGTGGCAGCAGAATAATTTCAACAATCGTCCAACAATTGTGATAATAATCATCCAACAATGAAAAGTACCTAACAATGCTTGCTGATTCCATATTCCCTGCCATTCTTGCATTGTACCGTTTTATTACCAACAAGATGGCGCCCCGCCGCACTATCATGGGGACGTACGAGCATACCTGGATCGAAATATGCCAAGGCAGTGGATAGGACGCAGGGGGACAATCGAGTTTCCTGCATGCTCTCCAGACCTTACGCCACTGGATTTCTTCTTCTGGAGCTCAGTAAAAGATGTGTACAAACGTAAACCACGTAACCTAGACACTTGGAATGAGATTCAAGCGGTATGCGCAGAAATCTCATTGGGCACTTTGGTACGATGTAGGGAATCATAAATGTAACTTATTGATGCTGAAGGTCACCATTTTGAACATTTGAACATTAATCACATTTGCATAAAGTCATTTATTTTTCAAATTGGACTTTAAGCTTTCCATTTCCAGAAATTTAACCTTGTAGAACGAAACATAATTTTTTGCACGACTTGAGTAATTAGTGGTACTTACGAATGTTGTTGCCGTGGATCGTAAGTTGACATTCCCACACGCAATCTTGTTGCTATGTGCGGTAAGAGTTCCAGTGCGGTAAGAATTTCCTTACGGCACATCATAATACAAACCTTTATGGACGAGACCCCCCCAGGACAAATATTAGGTTCCCATAACAACAAACACATGCGAATCACTTTCTGAAATAAACATCTATCTTCAAGAATGTATATACATAATATTTTCAGGTAATATCACAATTAATGTAATTAAATTGATATAAATAATCATCGTGCACAAAATAGCATGCAATACTCGTGCCGTAACGGATCCCTTACCTCGATCCGTATGGTTCGCTTACGGCATTCGTAACGCAATATACTATTCTATGACACTTCAAAGTGTGTCTACATTTGTTTGAAGTACTCTGTATATTGAAATGCATTTAAACGCAATAGTAACATTGTGGACAGTAATCCGAAAATTTCATAACAATTAAGCTTCCCAAACGAGACCGCACAACATACCAGACACTATAACGATGGTCAGGGAGCTTTTAAACCACTGTATATGTTTTACACGACCAGGAATACAAACGGATATAACTTTTTACGCATGTGGTAAACCGAGGGTTTCCTCTTGTAGCCTGTGTTGTCAGGTTACAGTAGGAATTAAATCAGGCGACCGCACTGAATGTTGCGGCAAATAGACTACTAATAGCAGCAACGTGTGGCAATACCGCCGTGTAATTATGCTACCTGCAATACAAGGCGTCCAGAGATAGACATGTCACAGAGGATGATGAGTGAGGAAGGTCGCACACAAACTTCGTCAAGACAAGCTTCAATGCATGGCGTTTCTTGTCTCGGTTAGTCTTTCTTTCTTTTTCGTAGTTTTACCTCTCCCTTTTTTAGGATTTAAGCGACCCAAGCCGCCCGGGCCTTACAGGGCAACGACCTGTCGGGAGAGGGATTACCTTTGGATCACATACATACTTTTTTGACCAGACAAGGACATGGAGGGCCTCCCCGGATGAGTGATCAGCCCAATGCCGGGGCCACCTCCGAGACAACACGAACACATAGGACGATACACACCATTCACACACACACACTCACGCAGAACAAGGCGAGGATGAGGATGAAGATGATAATGACGGCCAGATGATATCCGGGGACCACAAGGGCCTAAAGTTACCTGACATTTGTCTCATAGGTGAGGGAAAACCCCGGAAAAAACCTCACCTAGGTAACTTGTCCCGACCAGGAATCGAACCCGGGCCCGCTGCGTGAGAGGATTGGACGCATCCCCTGAGCCACAGCGGTGGACTCTCGGTTAGTCAAAAGGCTTAAATAGACAAATTTTAATAATACGTTTCTCTCTCTCTCTCTCTCTCTCTCCCTCTCTCTCTCTCTCTCTCTCTCTCTCTCTCTCTCTCTCTCTCTCTCTCTCTCTTCACCTTAGTTCTCCTCTCCCGATTAGGGATATTTAAGCGACCCAAGCCGCCCGGGCCTTACAGGGCCGCGACCTATCGGGAGAGGGATTATCTATGGATCACATACATCCATTTTTGACCAGACAAGGTCATGGATCAGCCCAATGCCGGGGCCACCTCCGAGACAACACGAACACATAGGACGAGACACACCATTCACACACACACACTCATTCCAAACAAGGCGAGGATGGGATGAAGATGATAATGACGGCCAGATAATATCTGGGGACCACGAGGGCCTAAAGTTACTCGACATTTGTCACACAGGTGACGAAAAACCCCACCTAGGGAACTTGTCCCGACCATGATTTGAACCCGGGCCCACTGCGTGAGAGGAGCGAATGCATCCCCTACGCCACAGCGGTGGACTAATAATACGTTCCTGAAGCAAAATTAGTAAAAGTGCTCCCTATATAGGCCATGGAGGCCTAAGGGTTCCAGGAGGTGAGGCTCCCAGATTTTAGACATTCGGCACGTGAAGGTGATAAGGTTGTCAGCCTTATGCACCGGCCGCCTTTACTCAAGATTGATCCTGGTACTCGTTTCTGTTAGAGGCTGAGTCGACCCCACGGCCATAGTGCCACCGGAATGATTAGGCCAATTGAAAAACCTCAACGACCTCATCGGGAATCGAACTCACGATCTTTTGGTTTGTAGCGCAGTGCCTCAACCACTACACTACGGTTTTGACTCCAATGCAGTCAGATGTTTGTTTATATCATTGATCAAGTTTAAATTGAGTATTAAATTAAT